>BQKN01066822.1:109135-128475 GCA_022839385.1 Asparagus kiusianus
TTTGAATCTGGCAACCTTAAGTTTAGAAGAAAGGATTGCACAAACTGTTTATATCTTTGTTTATTTTCTACTTGCTTGAGTTTGTGATGGTCATTGATCATCCGAGCATTTAAAATTTTGTGTGAATTTTAATATTAGACTAGTTTGCCAGAAGCAAACATTTGAAAGATAACATTTATGAAGATCTTTAGAAAAAGGAGCTTGATGATTTTGGTGATTATGTGCGATCTTATTAAATGAATATTTCTAATTTTTCATACACTAAACTTTCGTCCCCGTGATTAGTGCACTGTGAATTATTACTTGTATTTGGTCTCGAACGTTTATTTTTTCTGGACACCCTTGTGATTTTTACACGATTATATCTCTTGATTCTTTAAGTATCTTTGTCCAGAATGCAAACATTTTAAATTTTCTCTCTATCAATTAAGACGTGAAAAATTAATGTCTCACTGAAAAAGCATTCACTTTTCTAGACAATCCCTGAAGGACCGCTTTGATCTATGGAAGCCAATAATTTGATCAAAAAGTTGTTTTTCCTATTCCACGCAAATAATATTGTACTCCAGCAGCAGTACATGACCAAGAATTACACTTAGCATTCTGAATTGATATCTACATTAGTAGTCGCAGAGAAGCACAACAAATTGATGATTAGAAATCATAATGTCAGACTAGTTAACTTACGAGCTGCGTTTGTATCACATGCTACAATTCAGAAAATTACTTATACGTGTGGACAAGGGGAATGCTATGAACATAGTAAGAGATCTTATCCTGTAGCCATTTTTTTGGATTTTTAATCCTCGACTGAATACAATTCAACAAGTAACATTGTACTCTTACAATAGTACTGTAGGCGTATAAAATTGCCTATAGGTCTCTTAGCACAGCTCGACACGGTGATTCGACAAATCAACGAACCATCGAATGACGAGGCGACGAGATCAACAAATTGCACGCGATCAACAGAATGCATTCGCGTGCGGAATCAATCCAACGGTTCGGGGAGTCAATGAGTCGTCCAACCATAGAACGGATTCGAACTCAAACACCAAGGTGGACTTACTGCCAAATCAAGATCCAGACTGTCAAATCAAGTCCGGATAGATCAACCACGCAACCGAATCAAGTCCGAACAACAGAGAACCGGAAACAACGGGAAACAACCGAACGACGGAGAACACCCGGGGGGACTCGGCCGAAACCGAGCCACCCCAGGGTGGCTCGGCATGAGCCGAGCCACCCCAAGGTGGCCGGTTTCCCCCCCCCCCTCTCCCCTTGTGTGTTGTGTACACGTGCATACGAGCACAGTGAGAGGCTATAAATAGAGGGGCTTGTGTTCATTTTCAAAGGTTGGAAAAAGAGGAGTCGAAGCTCTGCCGGATTCAGATCTAAGAACTTAGAAAAGATTGGAGCTTTGGAACTTCAAGGGCTTGTCCATCCAGATCCGGTGCTCGGCGATCGTCAACGCCAAATAAGGCAAGAGTTCGAGAGGAATCGGATCCCGGATCTCAGATCTACATCGTTATACTCCGGATCTAAGCTTGGTTCTTAGATCCCAAGATTCGAGCGGTCGTTTCCTTGGTAAAACGATCCCTCCCGGCTATTATCTCCTTGGTGGGATAATACCCGTAATACGTCATAGATCTGCTTGGATCCAGATCACGCGGTGGTCCACGGTAAACAACCCCGGCGCAGGTAAACAACCCACGCAAGCGAGTGACCACAAAACAGGAGCTCGCGATTTGTTCGACAAACAAGGAAACAAATTTGTAATTTTCATTTCTTTTTTATTTGATTTTCGTTGTAACCGGATCTTATAAAAAGACCGGATCTTTGTAATCGATAAACAATTACCAAGAGTGTACAATGGAATCAGCAATGAAGAAAGCAACAAATTTTCCCGCGAACAAGTACAACTAAAAATTATATTAAGCATTATGAACTAATCCTTGTATCAGTAGCTATTAAAAAAACAACCAGCTGTTGTGAGAAACCATAATACAAGTTTAATTGGTTCAGTCGTAGTGCCTGAAGCACATGTCATAATTCAAACTAATATTCATAAGCTTGGACAAGGGGGAGGTAATGGATCTTATTGAGGTGGTCAAGGTAAACTATTTGGCTTTTCTATATTTGGATTATATGTATTTGTCAGGCAATTTTAAGTTATCTTGATTTTGCTTTAAACTCTTGTGAACCTATGTGGTTTTTATTCATATGTGTATATTATAGAATTTGTCTGACCTAAAATACACCATGTTGCGATGAGTTTGAGATTTAGGGACCCAAATTCTTTTAAACTATGGCATAAGCGATTGGGTCATCTTGGGCAAAATATGATTTGTCGGATTTTCTTAAATTAAATGGGGCATTCAAACCAAATCCGACCAACTGCATATCATAATTTTCCCCCTTTATCTAATACGTGGTGAAGAAGCGAAATATTTCCCACCTGCGTATTCTTTATTTGCAGTCCAAATTTCTATATCACCATCATAGCGTATTTTTATAGGACCTTGGTGAAGGTACATACATTATTTATGAAACTCCGTTAATAATTTAGTACATATGGCCCATGTTAGGGGATCAATTTACAGTTTGGTACGCTGACTGCATTTTTATTGAAGATCAATTCTCGACATTAGGGGGAGATTAGTGCCTAAAATACAAAATAATGTCAAGAAATTCCATTGGTGAAAAAGATCTTCAATATTTATATCCACGTGAACTAGAAGTTCACATGATAATCTGCTAAGAAAATAGTGACTAAGCCCCATATTCATGTTGAGTATATCACTGATGATGCCAGAAGCATACTGTGCCAGAAGCATATGAAAAAGATAAAAGTCCGCGGCAAACTAAATTCTATATTGAAAGACAGTCACTCCCATAACCCCCGGAAGAGGTTCATTCTGAAGATGGAATCTCCAGTAAATTGCACGTGCACTTGATAATCATAATATTGGAGATGCGGAACGGCCAAATCCAATTGTTAAGGGAAATGATGATGATTTGGTTGACATAAAATAAGAATTGTAGTGGCCACGAATTTGTGAAAAAGGAGAAATATATAATAGAAATATAAAAGTTGTCGACAACATAGTTACCTCTACAGTTGCTCTTACTATCTCCAAAAATAATCTGGATCCAGAACCTAAGTCGGTAATAGAGTGCTTGAAGCACTCGGACTAGGTGAGATGGAAAGTGGCAATTGAGGCTGAGCTGAACTCGCTAAAGTATTTTGAACTTGTAGTCCATATATCCCTATAGGATATATATGGGTCTTCGTAAGAAAAATAAATGAAATTGTAAGGTGGTGAGATATAAAGCGAGATCCATAGCTCAATGGGTTCACGCAGAGACCCGACATCGATTTAGATGTAAAATATTCTCCTATTAGTGATTGTATTACGTTCCACAAGTTAATACCTATGGCAGAAACTATGAATTTATATATGCAGTATATGTACGTCATGACCATATTTTTATATGTGTCATTAGACGCTAATATTTTTATATATGAAAGTTCCTGATGGACTTAAAATTCCTGAATTGAGAGAAAATGAGAATCGCAACATGTATAGCATTAAATTACAAAGGTCGTTATACGACTTGAAAACAGTCGGATAGAATGTGGTATAACCGATTGAGTGAGTTCCTCCTGAAAAGGAGATATGCAAATAATAATGTCTGCCCTTGTGTGTTTATAAATAAATTCAAAAATGGCTTCTGTATTATTGATGATATAAATGTTATTGGAACACACAAGGAGCTTACAAAAGCTAGCTCATGCCTAAAGACGGAGTTTGAAACGAAAAAAAAACTTGGGAAAAACCAAGTATTGTCTCGACTTGCAGATCGAGCGTGTTCCTAAAGAAATATTTGTATACCATCCAACCTACCTGAAGAAGGTCATGGAGAGATTTTAAATGAATAAATCTCATGAACTTAGCACACCAATGGTTGTTAAATCCCTTGAAGTGGATAAAGACCCATACAAACCTAAAGAAGATAACGAGGATATTTTAGGACCCGAAGTCCCGTATTTGAGTGCGCTATTGAAGCACTTATTTATATTACAAATTGCACCATGTCTGATATTGTATTTTGTGTTACACTTGCTAGCAAGAATTAGTGCATCTCTTAAAAGGAGATATTGAAATAATGTTAAATATATCCTCTGGTATCTTCAAGAGAACTTTGTTTATTCTATAAAAGAAATTAAAATATAACATTGGTGGGCTATTCTGATGTTGGTTATATGACTGATCCCCATATTACCAAATCTCTGACTGGTTATGTTTTTCTCTGCAGTGGTACTGTTATTTCTTGGAGGTTTATTAAGCAGACTATGTTTACTAGTTGAAACCACTCAAAGATTGTTCCTCTATATGTGTCCCATGCGAATGTGTAAGGTTCAAATCACTGATAAAACACATTCGAGGATCGTGTGACATATTAAACGATGATATTACCCCCGTTGTCTTTTCTAAGGACAATGTAACTTGTGTTGCTAAAATGAGATGTGGAAAATTTTTATCCACTTGCGCTCAAAAATAACTATGAAATTAACATAGATAAGTTTGTTCTATGTAGTGATAGTCTAGACGATTTTATCACCAAATCCCTTAATACATCAACTTTTAATTTTATGATATCGTGCTTGGCCACCACGATATGCATAAACTTGAATGTTTGTTGTCTTAAGGGGGAGCGAATTATTTTTCAGAATAATCCTGAAGATCAAACCCCGGAGGTGGTGGCTGTACTCTTTTTTCCTTAGCTAAGTTTTTATCCCACTGGGTTTTCTTAGCTAAAGGTTTTTAACGAGGCAGCTAATACAACATAAGTTTGGATCCCGAAGATCTATAGTTGTACTCTTTTTTCCTTTGCTAAGTTTTTGTCCTATATGGTTTTTCTTAGATAAAGGTTTTTAACGAGACAACTGATGTAACAGAAATAATGTATATATGTCATGTACTCTTTTCCTCGACTAGTTTTTTCCCACTGGGTTTTTCTAGCGAGGTTTTTAATGAGACATTGACGTCATGTAGTAATGTCAAAGGGGGAGTGTAGTAAACATAAATACAATGAATGTGGACATTACTAGAAAAAGTCTCTTCACCTACTTATGACTTTTAATATTCTCTTCCAAATCTATATAATGTAATCCATGGAAGACAAAATGTAAGGAGAAATGAAGATGAATAAAATGAGATGATTACTTTCTCCCTATCTCTTCTCTTGTCTATTTATTTACTCTTATATTTCATGTTCGTTTGTTACTTATAATATGTGATGTATGTAGATATAACAACAAGATTACAACACAAACCACCCTTTTTAAAATCAAAAAATTAGAAACAACCTCTTGAAATATCTAAAAATTACATAGAACTCTGAAAGTAATAAGCGATCACTATTAATTGTTTTCTACTAAAAGTTATAGGGCTTAAGTGAGAAAACGAAAAAAATCCATATCTTTATTTTATGTTTCTGTTATATAAAAAATCTCCAACTCGATTATTTACTTTTGAAGAAGGAGCAACAGTCCAAAGAAAAAAATTCAGTACAATTTAAATTTTTAATGAAAGTAATTTCAATTTTTAGAAGCAAAACCATAATCAAAAAAGAAATTCATTGAGAACAAACAAATTAGATATACAAAAAAAAAATCAATCCGTATGAGCACGGGCATAATGCTTGTGTAAGGCTAATAATAAACCACTTATCTCTCTTCACATATAAAGGAAATGATTGTTATTTAGTGAATTTCAAATTTTTTTGGGGATTTAGTAGTAAAACAACCAAACTTGTTAGAGGTTTAGTAAAAATTTAGTCTTGAAAAAAATAGGTACAGAGATTTGGCCAAATTTTTTTTAGATGTATGGTTAATATGAAACCACTAATTTCTCTTTACATATGTAAAGAAAAAGAGAATTGAAAATATGATAATTAGAATTTTCCCCTCCCGTTATAGATAGTTACAGTTTAATTAGGATTGCTAAATATTTGATTATAATTAGATTTTTTAGTTATGGATATATTTGGTTTGATGAAGATTCTTAAGTGAATATAAGATTAGGTGTTCATAAGTCAAGTCTAATAGGAAAATGCATGTTTACTTGTCAATTTTTCGATATAACACAAGTTATTTTTTTGTGTGTTTAAGAGGCGCATCACCAATTTCTCTTTATATATAAAGGAGGGATGGTGAAATTTAGATGCCGTTGAAATATAAATAAATCCAGGCAGAACATCCATAATGTATACTTTCGAGCAGTCCATTGATATGTGTATGGATAATATTAAAAAGGGAAACAAATCTTGCATCGCATGACATTAACCTGGCCAACTGCAACTGGTTTTCGATTTGCTAACCATTACCGTGAGAATAAAACTAGCATATCTTTCGGGATACAAAATCCTTCTGACTTTGAGTTTGAGCTTTCCTAACCTCAACTAGTGATCAAGCTAGCTTCGGTCGATTTTTTTTCCATGTGTGCGCTCTGAAACTTGCCGCCGACAAGCCCCTCGCGCGCTTCCGTCGGATCCTCGCAACATATCGCACGGGATCCAAGACGGAAAAGAAAAGCGTTTGACCCTCATATTAATCAATGCGGAGGTTGGATTAATATATTAATCTATATTTTGACCCGTAGTAAGCGCGTCACTAGTTATCTTAATCTATTTTACTCAAATCAAGCTGATTTTAACCACTAAGTTAGAGATTCTAAATTAAATGACTGTTTCTCCTCGTCTCCCGTGCCCTTGATTTTGCTTGCTAACAAGTTGATTCTTCAAGGTACAACCGGTACACTGCATGGAGGTTACCGTTTCTCATCAACTTGCAAGCTGTAAAAGAATTGCCGAAAGGACACTTTTTGTACTTCCGTATCACATGGATAACATCTTGTCAAGAAAACAACAACTGCTAGTTATATTTCTATGGTCCTCTAGCTTGATAGGTGTAGCTAGCTATAAGTATAATATCGCAGGAAATTAAATTTTTTATATATATACATCTACTTGGTTCTTTACCTTAACGTCTTGCATCTTCATAAGCGCGTGCATGAAGACGAAGCTCCGTTTATTAGACGAAATTCGTCTACAATTAAAAAGGAGTTTTCAAAGTCATGTACCAAATCAGAACCTCACTTGTAGTGGAGGACGTTTAATTAGTAAGAACATAGATTTTTCTACTGCGCGCCTACTTACTGTACACCCACAGCCATCACATTTATCTTTTTGGAAGATGGTGGACCAAATCAGACAGAATCTTAAGTACCGGTGTGGGAAAACAAGACCAGAGATCTACCTCTCTGCCCTTCGCTTTATTTCTAAGTTATCCGTCTTCTTTAGCCTTCTCAAGTAAATGGATTAGTTAATTGCATATAGAATCGCATTCCTTCTGCAACGTGATTCCTGCGTATGATTACATAATCTTGACGTTTCTCCAAACAACCAACTAGCATTGTGTGTGTATAAAAAATGTGCTTGAGCTCATTATGCTAAATGACGTGACGGCTTTATGACATTTGAGCCCATGCCAGTGACATCAGCTGTGGGGCTCACACGTCGGAGAGCTACCAGCTCATTTTGCTAAATGACCTGCTAGTTCATACCTAGTGTGTAAACACACACAAAACCCTACGGTTGAAAAATAGATTTTTCTTGAGAAATCTCATATATAATCTTGTAATTTGTAAAGGCAATTATCTAAGACGAGAAACAGTACTCGAGGCATCATCGTAATATTCTTGCAAGATACATATCTCAGTACATACGAAAACAAAATCTATGGGATTGGTATTTTGAATAGAAAAATACATTAGGGACCCTACATGGGACATGTGAGGTGTCGGCCCTCTGTCCCGTGATCCACTGTTCATGAACAGTGCATCATGGGACAAGGAACCGACACGTGTCACATATCCCATATATGGTCCCATGTTTTTTGGTCCCTGTAGCACCACCCTTTTGAGAAGAGGAAAACTGAGTGCTAAGAGAATCCGTAGACTGGATTTGACGAGGTACAGGAAAAAGTGACGTGAGTAATTGAGAACAACTTCCACAATCGCCACCATATCAACTTCCTAGATGCTCAAGATAACAGTGGAACAACGATGGCTAATAGTATATAGTGTGATTATATATTATTTGTTCTCGTGGTAGGAACAAAAGAATATCTCATCCACTCTCTTTGTCAATATCTCACTGGGTCAATCAATGTGATTGAGATGTTATGTTAGTGGAGAGCTATATCAGAAACAGGCAAAAGGAACTTGAATATAGAAAAGGACTAACCCGACCCAATAATACACAGTAAGCTAATTACACATCAAGCTTCATTATTGTAGATTAATTGTCTATACTGTTACTTTGAGCTACTTTGCCACCAGAACTTAGTATCGTGGTTGCGCATAAATAAGTGAAGGAAGAAACTTACAACCTAAGATTCAACTTCAGGCAACATGACGATTCGATTGAGACTAATGTAATCTAATTCTGATGTCTGCTCTTGAGCTACTTAGGAACTTGGAGCATAAAGAGCATGTTCGGCAACATACTTATAAGTACCTTTTTACTTATAAGTTAACAATATCATGTTTAGTGAGGATTCGTTACCTACTTATTTTTAACTTATAAATAGGCAAGAAATAAGCTGGAAAATCTCAACTTATTTTTTGACTACTTATAAGTAGTTTTACTTATTTACATCAAAAGATCATAATACCCTTCATTTCTTAGTTATTATAACCATAAATAATGTGATATATAAAATATATATTTTAAATCCATATTTTCTTATTATAAAATAATTATTATAATTAATTAGTTACTTATTAAAACACATTTAATTAGTTATCTTTTTTATTTTTAAAAGTAAATAGTTATTAGTATTAATTGTTAGTTAATTATAACAAATAAATTTATTAATAATTATCATTTATGTTGTAAATATAAATACAATGAATGTGGACATTACTAGAAAAAGTCTCTTCACCTACTTATGACTTTTAGTATTCTCTTCCACATCTATATAATGTAATCCATGGAAGACAAAAAGATATAGAGGAATGATGAAGATGAATAAAATGAGATGATCACTTTCTCCCTATCTCTTCTCTTGTCTATTTATATTTACATTTCATGTTAGATTCTTACTTGTGATATGTGATGTATGTAGATATAACAACAAGATTACAACACGTTATCAGCACGAAAGCTCTAGCTAGCCGGTTCGTAATCGTCCGTTGGTGGTAAGAGATATTTCGGTGTACACCCCTTACGAGGTAACAATTTCCACATGATGCTTTTGCCTGAAATTATTGTACTTTCAGATGACTAAGCTCACATCTAGTTACACATATCTTCTAGTATATCCTTTTATAATGATGTTTTCCTACAAAATTTTCTACCTGAATGGAGATGGACATGCATAAACACAACCAGACATTCATCCGCATGAGCCTGTCATATGTAGGAGGTTGCAAACGTGGCTAAATTAGGGGAGAATAGGGAACATGTAGATGGACAATATTAAGAGCAAATATCTTGTTTATTAAAAAAATCATTTCTACTACATATCAGGTATTATTTAATGCACATGTGCAATATAAGGCATGTGCCTTGTATAGTAACAAAATGAATTAAGCTAAACCAGTGTACTATTTGTTTATTCAGACGAAAGCTAGTAGAAACAAATCTAAAATCAATTTCCCTACATGTAATGAATCACAACATTTACCATTTTGAAAATTTAGTTTTCAGAATCCTTATGTTCAAGTGCAGTGAAGTAGAGCTTTGGAGGAGATGTGAGTCATTGGACTATTGAAACAATTATTTTCACTTGTTTGTTTGGTTCTATGTGCTGATATAGAAAGTAGTGTTTTCCCAATTTAATTTGTTGAAATTTGCATCTCATATTGGTCCAGCCAAATTCATTTGAAAACTAAATATTTTCTGATGACATGAAAAATCTATAGTACAAGTGCAAGGTTCTATGGTAGACCTGTGAGATGTAAGATGTTTGTTTGTTAAATTGTTTGTTATAACGGTTGTTTGTTTGCAAGTTTAACTTAGCTCAAACTAGTCTTTTTTTTTTGGAAATACTTGCAAGATCAAGTCCACATTACTGTCATCATGATCATTTAAATGTTTTCCTATCAAATGGGTCTCTATCGCACAATTCTATTGTGTGAAGACCCTGGTGAGTATTAGCATAATTCCATTTTAACTACCAGGAACTGGCAATCGCTTAGCATAATTTCATTTTTCTGTGATGCTGATTCTTTGATCGTTCAAGTGTTGAGAAACAACACATTTGAAGAGCATCAACATTGTTCTTATTAGAAGTATCTTAAACATCAAAACCATTTAATAGGGTGCAAGGGTTAAGAACAAGATCCAATGTGGTCAATTTTTTATTGCTAATTGTACTTATTCTTCTTCTCCACTGAAATTATGTAAAATATTAGTTTCTATCCAAAATTACCTTGGTGGTGTTTTGAATCTGGCAACCTTGAGTTTAGAAGAAAGGATAGCACAAACTGGTTATGCATTTGTTTATTTTCTACTTACTTGAGTTTGTGATGGTCATTAATCGTCTGAGCATTAAAAATTTTGTGTGAATTTTAATATCAGACTAGTTTGCCAGAAGCAAACATTTGAAAGATAACCTTTATGAATTTTTTTTTAAAAAAAGGAGCTTGATGATTTTGGTGATTATGTGTGATCTTATTAAAATGTGAATATTTCTAATTTCTGATGCACTAATCTTTCAAACCCATGTTAGTGCACTGTGATATATGATAATAATTATTACTTATTTTTTGGCCTAGAACGTTCATTTTTACAGACACACTTGTGATTTTTGCATGATTATATCTCTTAATTCTTTAAGTATCTTTGCCTAGAAGGCAAACACTTTAAATTTTCTAAAGATGTGAAAAATTAAATTCTTCAGTGAAAAAGTATTCACTTTTCTAGGCAATCCCTGAAGGGTCGCTTTGATCTATGGAAGCCAATAATTTGATCAAAAAGTTCTTTCCCCATTCCACGCAAATAATATTGTACTCCAGCAGCAGTACATGACCAAGAATTGCACTTAGCATTCTGAATTGATATCTACATTAGTAGTCGTAGAGAAGCATAACAAATTGATGATTAGAAATCACAATGTCAGACTAGTTAACTTACGAGTTGTGTTTGTATCACATGCTACAATTCAGAAAATTACTTATACGCGTGGACAAGGGGAAGACTATGAACATAGTAGGAGATCTTATCCTGTAGCCATTTTTTGGATTTTAAATCCTCGACTGAATACAATTCAACAAGTAACATTGTACTCTTACAATAGTACAACTAAAAATTATATTAAGCATTATAAACTAATCCTTGCATTAGTAGTTGTTAAAAACACAACCAGCTGTTGTGAGAAACCATAATGCAAGTTTAATTGGTTTAGTCGTAGTGCTTGAAGCACATGTCATAATTCAAACTAATATTCATATGCTTGGACGAGGGGGAGGTAATGGATCTTATCGAGGTAGTCAAGATAAACTATTTGGTTTCTCTATATTTGGATTATATACATTTGTCAGACAATTTTAATTTATCTTGATTTTGCTTTAAACTCTTGTGAACCTATGTGGTTTTTATTCATATGTGTATATTTTAGAATTTGTCTGACCTAAAATACAACATGTTGTGATAAATTTGAGATTTAGGGACCCAAATTCTTTTAAATTCTGGCATGAGCGATTGGGTCATCTTGGGTAAAATATGATTTGTCGGATTTCCTTAAATTAAATGGGGCATTCAAACCAAATCCGACCAACTGCATATCACAATTTTCCCCCTTTATCTAATACGTGGTGAAGAAGTGAAACATTTCCCATCTGCGTATTCTTTATTTGCAGTCCATGTTTATATGTCACCACCATAGCGTACCTCTATGGGACCTCAGTGAAGGTACATATATTATTTATGAAACTCCGTCAATAATTTAGTACCTATGGCCCATGTTAGGGGATCAATTTACAATTTGGTACGCAGACTGTATTTTTATTGAAGATCAATTCTCGACATTAGGCGGAGATTAGTGCGCAAAATACAAAATAATGTCAAGAAATTTCATTGATAAAAAAGATCTTTAATATTTATATCCACGTACTAGTCAAACTGAACCAGAAGTTCACATGATAATCTGCTAAGAAATGAGCGACTAAGCCCCATATTCATGTTGAGTATATCATTGATGATTTGGTATGCCAGAAGCATATTGTGCCAAAAGCATATAAAACATGTTAGTGTAAAAGATAAAAGTCTGCGGCAAACTAAATTCTATATAGAAAGACAGTCACTCACATAACCTTCGGAAGAGGTTCATTCAGAAGATGAAATCTCCAGTAAATTGCACGTGCACTTGATAATCACAATACTGGAGATGCGGAACGGCCAAATCCAATTGTTAAGGGAAATGTCGAGGATTTGGTTGATATAAAAATAAGAATTAAAGTGGCCACAAATTTGTGAAAAAGGAGAAATATATAATAGAAATATAAAAGTTGTCGACAACATAGTTGCTTCTACAGTTGCTCTTACTATCTCCGAAAATAATCTGGATCTAGAACCTAAGTTAGTAGTAGAGTGCTTGAAGCACTCAGACTAGGTGAGATAGAAAGTGGCAATTGAGGCTGAGCTGAACTCGCTAAAGTATTTTGAACCTATAGTCCATATATCCCTGCAGGATATAAATGGGTCTTCGTAAGAAAAATAAATGAGAATTGTAAGGTGGTGAGATATAAAGCGAGATTCATAGCTCAATGGGTTCACGCAGAGACCCGACATCGATTTAGATGTAAAATATTCCCCTATTAGTGATTATATTACGTTCCGCAAGTTAATACATATGGCAGAAACTATGAATTTATATATGCAGTATATGTACGTCATGATCACATTATTGTATGAGTCATTAGACACTAATATTTTTATATGAAAGTCTCTGATGGACTTAAAATTCCTGAATTAAGAGAAAACAAGAATCACAACATGTATAGCATTAAATTATAAAGGTCGTTATACGACTTGAAACAGTCGGATAGAATGTGGTATAACTGACTGAGTAAGTTCCTCCTGAAGAGGAGATATGCAAATAATAATGTCTGACCTTGTGTGTTTATAAAGAAATTTGAAAATAACTTCTGTATTATATCAGTCTATATTGATGATATAAATATTATTGGAACGCACAAGGAGCTTACAGAAGCTAGCTCATGCCTAAAGACGGAGTTTGAAATGAAAGACTTGGGAATAACCAAATTATTGTCTTGACCTAAAGATCGAGCATATTCCTAAAGAAATATTGGTATACCAGTCAACCTACCTGAAGAGGGTCATGGAGAGATTTTAAATGAATAAATCTCATGAACTTAGCACACCAATGGTTATTAAATCCCTTGAAGTGGATAAAGACTCATACAAACCTAAAGAAGATAACGAGGATATTTTAGGACCTGAAGTCCCGTATTTGAGCGCGCTATTGAAGCACTTATTTATCTTACAAATTGCATCATGCCTGATATTGCATTTTGTGTTACACTTGCTAGCAAGAATTAGTGCATCTCCTGAAAGGAGATATTAAAATAATATTAAATATATCCTCTGGTATCTTCAAGAGATCTTTGTTTATTCTATAAAAAAAATTAAAATATGACATTGGTGGGCTATTCTGATGTTGGTTATATGATCGATTCCCATATTGTTAAATCTCTGACTGGTTATGTTTTTCTCTATGGTGGTACTGTCGTTTCTTAGAGGTCTGTTAAGCAGACCATGGCGACTACTTCTTCTAACCACTTAGATATTATCACTTTATATAAGGCCTCACGAGAATGTGTATGATTAAGATCGTTGATACGACATATTTGAGGCTCGTGTGGTCTAGCGAAAGATGATATTACCCCCACTGTCCTTTATGAGGACAATGCAGCTTGTGTTGCACAAATGAGCAGTGGATATGTAAAAGGAACCATGCCAAAACATATTACGCCAAAATTCTTTTATCCACATGAGCTCCAAAAGAATGGCGAAATCACCATCGAAAAAGTTCGCTCAAGTGATAATCTTGTAGATTTGTTCACTAAATCTCTGCCTACATCAACTTATGAGAAATATGTTCACAATATGCATAGACTTGGAAGACTATCTTCTTCAGGGGGAGCAAATTCTTAAAGAACAATCCTGAAGATTGGGCCCTGAAGGTCTATTATCATATTTTGCCCCTTTTCGCTAAGTTTTGTCCCACTGGGGTTTTCTTAGCATAGACTCAGAAAATTGTCATCATCAGGGGGAGCGAATTTTCAATGCAATCCCGAAGATTGTGCCTTGAAGGACTATAGTTGTACTCTTTTTCCCTTTGCTAAGTTTTGTCCCACAGGGTTTTCTTAGCTAAAGGTTTTTAATGAGGCAACTAATGCAACACAAGTTTGGATCCCGAAGATCTATAGTTGTACTCTTTTTTCTTTGCTAAGTTTTTGTCCTACATGGTTTTTCTTAGCGAAAGGTTTTTAACGAGACAACTGATATAACAGAAATAATGTATGTATGTCATGTACTCTTTTCCTCGACTAGTTTTTTCCCACTGGGTTTTTCTAGCGAGGTTTTTAATGAGGCATTGACATCATGTAGTAATGTCCAAGGGGGAGTGTTGTAAATATAAATACAATGAATGTGGATATTACTAAAAAAAATCTCTTCACCTACTTATGACTGTTAGTATTGTCTTCCACATCCATATAATGTTATCCATGGAAGACAAAAAGATATAGATGAATGATGAAGATGAATAAAATGAGATGATCACTTTCTCCCTATCTCTTCTCTTGTCTATTTACATTTACATTTCATGTTAGATTCTTACTTATGATATGTGATATATGTAGATATAACAACAAGATTACAACAATTTACTTAATTATTTATATTTTCATTTTCATAATGAATAGTTATCTTAATTAATTAATCTATTAAAATGATAAATAAATTTACAAATAATTATTATGTAGTTGTTGTAATCTTGTTGTTATATCTACATAATCTTATTGTTATATATTTTATTCATCTTTTTTCACTATCCATTTTGTAGTCCATAACATACATTATATAGATGGATAATAAGAAGACTAAAGGACATGAACTAATGAAGAGTCATCTAATTAATTGTTCATATTCAAGTAATGTCCACATTCATCTTATCTTCTAGATTTCAACACTCCCCTTTGGACATTACTTCGTGATGCCAATGCCTCGTTAAAAATCTCGCTAGAAAAAAAAACCCAATGGGAAAAACTAGTTGAGGAAAAGAGTACATGACATACATACATTATTTCTGTTACATCGGTTGTCTCGTTAAAAACATTTCGCTAAGAAAAACCATGTAGGACAAAAACTTAGCAAAGGAAAAAAAAGTACAACTATAGATCTTCGGGATCCAAACTTGTGTTGCATTAGCTGCTTCGTTAAAAACCTTTGGCTAAGAAAACCTAGTGGGACAAAAACTTAGCTAAGGAAAAAAGAGTACAGCCATCGCCTTCGGGGTTTGATCTTCAGGATTATTCTAAAAAATAATTCACTCCCCCTCAAGACAACAAAAATTCAAGTCTATGCATACCGTGATGGCCAAACACGATACCATTAAAAGTTAAAAGTTGATGTATTAAGGGATTTGGTGATCAAATCGTCTAGATTATCACTACTTAGAGCGAACTTATCTATGTTAATTTCATTGTTATTTTCGAGCGCAAGTGGATAAAAATTTTCCACATCTCATTTATGCAACACAAGTTACATTGTCCTTAGAAAAGACAGCGGGGGTAATATCCCCGTTTAATATGCCACACGATCATTGTATGTGTTTTATCAACGATTTGAACCTTACACGTTCGCATGAGGCACATATAGAGGAACAATCTCTGAGTGGTTTCAACTAGTAAACATTGTCTGCTTAATAGACCTCCAAGAAATAACAGTGCCACTGCAGAGAAAAATATAACCAGTCGGAGATTTGGCAATATGGGGATCGGTCATATAACCAACATCAGAATAGCCCACCAATGTCATATTTTGATTTCTTTTATAGAATAAACAAAGATCTCTTGAAGGTACTAGAGGATATATTTAACATTATTTCAATATCTCCTTTCAGGAGATGCACTAATTCTTGCTAGCAAGTGTAACACAAATGCAATATCAGGCATTGTGTAATTTATAAGATAAATAAGTGCTTCAATAGCGCTTTCAAATACGGGACTTCGGGTCCTAAAATATCCTCGTTATCTTCTTTAGGTTTGTATGGGTCTTTATCCACTTCAAGAGATTTAACAACCATTGGTTTGCTAAGTTCATGATATTTATTCATTTAAAATCTCTCCATGACCTTCTTCAGGTAGGTTGACTGGTATACCAATATTTCTTTAGGATCTGCAGGTCGAGACAATACTTGGTTTTCCCCAAGTTTTTTTCGTTTCAAACTTCGTCTTTAGGCACGAGCTAGCTTCTGTAAGCTCCTTGTGCGTTCCAATAGCATTTATATCATCAATATAGACTGAGATAATACAGAAGCTATTTTTGAATTTATTTATAAACACATAAGGGCAGACATCATTATTTGCATATCTCCTCTTCAGGAGGAACTCACTCAGTCGGTTATACCATATTCTACCTGACTATTTCAAGTCGTATAACGACCTTTGCAATTTAATGCTATACATGTTGCGATTCTTATTTTCTCTCAATTCAGGAATTTTAAGTCCATCAAGGACTTTCATATAAAAATATTAGCATCTAATGACACATATAAAAATGTGGTCATGACGTACATATACTGCATATATAAATTCATAGTTTCTGCCATAAGTATTAACTTGCGGAACGTAATACAATCACTAATAGGAGAATATTTTATATCTAAATTGATGTCGGGTCTCTGCGTGAACCCATTGAGCTATGAATCTCGCTTTATATCTCACCATCTTACAATTGTCGTAGTCTAGACCGATGGATCAGATTTTGGCCAACAGCCGAGATTATCAGAATTCGAAGCGACCTCTTAGAGATTGAGGTGCAGCCCATTCACCTAGAATAGCCCGCAATCTGCCAAGAAAGCGGACCTGCGACAGTCAGAAAGAATGTGCAATGACGTCAGCCATGCCATTCTGATGGGACTTTTTCAATTCTTGCATTCAAAGCACCTACGTCCGTCCAAATTAATTCTTATTTCACTCAGGCCCGGTTAAAACCAACTCCAAGCGAACGTGGCCAACTGTTATGGTGTTTTCAATTGCACAAGTGCGATCCTTTGCTAGCAACGGATAGGTGTACGTCGACATGCAATGCTCCAATCCAAATTGGTGGCCAAAGACCAACAAGGTTTCCAACTCAGCCGACTCGCCGAGTCAGCATTCCTTCATGTCGACTCGAAAGGCAGTACTTATCGCCCCTTTTGTCGAAGACAACTCGCAACGAGCCCACTCGACCATCTACTCGACACCTCACGAGGTCGACTCGAAAGACATTACTTCTCGGCGAAGCTAGAGGACAACTTCAACCTCGAGCCTCTCCCACTGACAACGTGTCAGCATCCTATTTAAAACTTGGCAGACACCATCATGCCTCTAGTCTCGATAGTCTTCATGACTCATCGGACCACGTCAGCACCACCATGCCTCCAATCACATCTCATTTAATACTGAGGTGATCTTTCCTCCAGTCGCATACCGACACCTATAAACTAGGTGCTGACGCGGCCGCCAGCGCCACACTTCTTCACCGCTATCCTGTGCTCGGCCACAATAACAGTTCTACCCCTTCGGTATCCCTATAAATATATGTACTATTCTAACATGAAAAGGGTCGGTTCGGTTCGAAAACCTTTGCTTCTTTTGCAATATATACTGCACACGCAAGAACTCTCATAGTTCTTCACTTTACCCACTCAAGCTCACCAGCTAACTTGATCGTCGGAAGAACCACGAGAGAACCAGTCTCCGTCCTCTCACGTGTTTCTATATGTGCAGATTCTTCAGCCACCCAACTCTGAACTGGATATTCGGGTAAGGAAGTGTCCCCATCATCAACTTCACTTCCATCTAACCACGGATAAACAATTGACTGTGTGATCAATAAAACCTCAACAATATAGTAATTAGTAACTGAAATTAGTGAAATATATAAAATTATTTTATTTAAATAAATCTAATATTATGATATAATTATTTTTTATTAACTAATTAATAGTTTTACTAATAATAATTTTTGTATTAATATGAATCGATTAATTAGTCCCAATATTAGTGATTAATAATTATAAATATGTGAAATAATTATTTTTTATTATTTACTTAGTGTATTAATTAAAAACTTTATTAATAAATAGTATTCGTAAGTATTTATTTAGTCAACTATGAGATTTAACAAGACGTTCTTTTTGGTCATTCGACAACTATCGCAACCTTATAAGTTATTGGTTTACGAAACAAATAACCGTACACGTATCCTTATAAGTTAAGGGTTTTAACAAACACTTAATTTATTTATTGCTTTTTTACATCCTTATAAGGTGTTTTAAAAATAAGCAATAAGGAACTTATAAGGTAACAAAAATTAGCTAGTAGCCAAACATGCTCAGAAGACTGGAGGCATGTGAATCTGAACAAATACACATGACTATAGGGTCACTTTTTACCGTTTTCGGACCCTAGATTCCCTGGCCACTTATGAATCTCATGTGTTAACAATAATTGACCCTTCACAAGAATAAAGAAATAAAGGGTGTGTTTAGGTCATGGACTGTAAGTCGCACAGATCTAGCTACCAAACTAAAAATGTCCAAAGCTGTAACGGAAGTGGACCTAAAACTGTAAAATCGAGATTACAATGAAGCAGCCAGCCGGGATCAAACCAAGTCATCATCAAGTTTATAACATACACAGAAAAGAAGGAAGTAATGCAATCTATATATCTCAGGCCCAACACTGATAACTACTCCAACTTCAAGGATAAAGGGACCCCAATAACCAATTAAGGACCACTACTAACTTCATGGTGCTGTAGCGATTTTAGTCCCAAAGCAAGCCAATTAATAGAGGCACGGTGCTGATCCCCGTACTCGCCCATCCCTCGTCCTACTTGTTCTCTCACTGCAACTTGTGTACACGGTCCTAGCTCTTTTCGGTCGGTCTGCCACTGCCAGCCGACATGAATGGGAACTCAAAGAGGGTGGCCGGCCCATATATATATGCTCAATCGGCGCCTATATTCTTTCT
>BQKN01066822.1:138475-203431 GCA_022839385.1 Asparagus kiusianus
TTTATGTTTTCTCTCCTTATCTGTTTAGAGTTACTGAAAGATGCATTGATCTGTATCGCTCAATGACAATTACTACATCTTTTTTCAGGATGGAATAACATTCTCTTTATTTGTAATGTTTTATTCCTCTTAGTGGAGATTAAAATTTTAATCTCCATTGAAACTGCCAGATCTTGTGGATCATCTAATTAGTCTCTGATACTGTACATGTGATGATCTAAACTGCTGTTGGATTGCTTGTTTCTCTTGTCGTAAATCAGGTTGGAGCACCTGCTCGTGTCGGACTTGTGGCTCCCATTGATGTCGTCGTCCCTCCTGGCAACACTGGGCTGGATCCCTCTCAGACCTCTTTCTTCCAGGTTGATCATTCAACTATTGGGTACATTGCAATGATTGCTTGTTGATGACAACAAACGACTCTTATCTCTTAACTCTAATTTCAGGTGCTAAACATTCCCACCAAGATTAACAAGGGTACTGTTGAAATCATTACCCCTGTTGAGCTGATCAAGAAAGGAGATAAAGTGGGTTCCTCTGAGGCTGCCCTCCTGGCCAAACTTGGGATAAGGCCCTTCTCATACGGGCTTGTGGTTCTCTCTGTCTATGACAATGGATCTGTCTTCAGCCCAGAGGTGCTCAACCTCACTGAGGATGACCTTGTTGACAAGTTTGCGGCTGGTGTTTCTATGGTTGCTTCGTTGTCCTTGGCGCTCTCTTACCCAACTCTTGCAGCCGCGCCTCACATGTTCATCAATGCCTACAAGAACGTCCTTGCTGTTGCTGTTGACACTGAATACACCTTCCCACAGGCTGAGAGGGTGAAGGAGTATCTGAAGGTAATGTTTGTTTCTGAATGCAAGGTGGTTAATAATGTTTTCATTGTGCATTTAGCAGCTCAAACTAACTAAGATCTTAAATTGTGGTTGTAGGATCCGAGCAAGTTTGCTGTTGCTGCTGCCCCTGTTGCATCTGCTGAGAATGCTGTTGTTCCTGCTGCCAAGGAGGAGGAGAAGAAGGACGAGCCTGCCGATGAGTCTGACGATGACTTGGGTTTTAGTTTGTTTGACTGAGTACTTTGTCATCAAGGCACTAAAGTTACTTTGTTTGGTTTAGGGTGCTTCAGTTACTTAAAACTTATTTGTTTTTTTAGATTTATTCGTTATCTATGAGAAGCTAGGCTTCAGGACTTGATTTTACATGTTTTTGTTAGAATTCTCGACTTGGTTTTGTTTAATTTTTGGCTAGTTAAGTGTGATGTTGATGTGTTTTTAATGTTTGCTCCTTTTCTGTTGATGTTTAATATTTGGCTAGTTGACTGTGGTGTTGAAGGTGTGGCTTTTGCCGCGGCAACTATACTATCTGCACTCTCTACTGTAAGTTTCATCGCAGGTAGAGCTGATGTGTATGGTTTTCTGTTCCTCATACGGCTTACATGCCTTATTTCATCTTGCTATAGTAATACGTGTTGGAAAAGTGTCAAAAGTAAGTATTTGCTTCAAATAAATGTTAAATCGGTTCTATTATGTATGCTCTTGTCGTTTATAATCGTCTATTCATTGCATCGTGTTAGAACACAGTTCTGTGAGAAATCACCTGAGTGATGGGTCTAATCTGTATCTGTTTTTATGAAATGCCCGGTAGATGGCTGAATCAACAGTTGTAAGTTGTAACCATGACAGCATCATAATATTGAACTTGTAAAGGTGTTAAGTGGAAGATGGGACACCAATCTCTCTATTACGCTATTTATAGAAAGTCATCCGTTCTGTTATTTTTACCATTGCCTTGAATTGTCCCTACCCCTCTTAATGTCATGCCATCGACTCTGTAGAACACGAGCCATTGGTTCTTGCTATCAGACTTTGGCCAACCATCCGGAGGCATCAAAACTCCGTCAATCTACACAAAAGTTCAACATTTCAACTACTACAAAAACAGAGCACATCTAAAACTACAAGAGTTCGAAATAGTTACTTGAAAGACAATACCAGGCTGGCAAGGGCCATTGAAAATCGTCGAAGTGATGGTAAAAGCTCCATCTGAAGGAGCATGAAGCCTTCCAAGCATCACAAAAGGCTTTAGTATCATCGGTATCTCCATCTCCAATTGCACCATAAGATCTCACGTTGAAGAAACAAGGATCAGAGGTAGCATTATCGGCATCCTTGCT
Organism: Asparagus kiusianus; assembly: GCA_022839385.1. Lineage (NCBI taxonomy): Eukaryota > Viridiplantae > Streptophyta > Magnoliopsida > Asparagales > Asparagaceae > Asparagus > Asparagus kiusianus. The sequence continues at coordinate 140,646 of BQKN01066822.1, forward strand.
ACCTGCTGATGGAGGCTCAGCAGGAGATGGGAGAGGAGATTGATATATATGCCTCCCGCTGTCCTTGTGAGAGTTCTTTGGTTGTGTCTCAAGAATCTCTAGCAGGTTAACAGGATAAAACATATTTGTGACGTGTGTGGGTTTGTTGAAATGATGGGCTGTGGGCTTCATTGTCACTACTAATGGGCTTTTGGATTTGGCCAGTTTCGGATGTATTTCAAATAACCAATACAGCAAGCGGATAATCTTAGAGACCCAAACCCGACGCGTTCCGTGCTCCTGCTCTCTTCTGTTCCAAGCTCTACGGCTATCATCTCTCTCCTCCTCCTCCGCCGCCGCCCGTTCAGGTAACCCAAACTCTCTCTATAGAGATCTCTTAAGCCCTAGAAAGTGTTGGATATACACAATAGCTAGGGTTTCAAGTTTTTGTATCATTCATTTACTATCTCGTTTTTTGTGTGCAATTTGGGGGAACGATTTCTCATTATCCGATCAGATACTAAGATTTAAACTCATGATTCTTTAAAAGAGAGAATTTTGAATCAGTAGAAGACATAAAGACTCAGCATTCACCCAAAAGATTTCTTCTTTTTGGATAAAATTTGGTAATTGCAGAATTTTTGACTGTAACAATGTCTGTAACTGAGAACTTCTTGCGTTGTCCTTTTTTTTAAAAAAGACTTTACTGACTAATTTTTAAGCTTTAGAAAAGATAAAGACCAACCTTCTCTAAAAGATTCAATTTTTTTAGATAGAAAGTACATATACCTGGAAGTTGTCACTGTAGTGGCGTGCATAACTGAGGATTTCTTCACATTTTTCTATTTTTTAACCTCAAAAAGCTAATATCATTCTCTTTGAGGTGGTGGTATTGGAATCCAACCTAGCTTTTAAAATTTTCTACGAATGCATGAATACTTAATTTCTTCTTGAATCGTATTTGCAGTGTAGAAAACATTGTTTAATTGTATAGTCTGCTGCCTAAAGAATCGATATAAAGGCAGCAGACTGGATAATATTAGGGTCCTTTGTACAACAATTAACTCCTGAAATTAGGTTTTCCTTTAGACACTTTGTGATTATGCCTATTAGGCGAAGTGGTATGGGTTGAGGACCAAAAGATCTGATGTGATTTTGAATACAAAAAATACTTTAAAAAACATTAACATCCACAGGTTTAATAATTATATTATCCTGTATCCAGCTCTTTGCAGGCTTGATCACAATAAATCTATAAGTTATGATATTTTAGCAGCTGATGAGGCCATCTTAGTATTATAACAAAACCTTAGGACCTCCTTGTCTTTACATAATGAGCTTTTATAGGAAATCATCATAAGTTTTTCAGTTTTTGTAGAACCACTATGATAATATACATCGTTACCAAAGTGCCACAAAGTCATTATTTCCATCCATATTCTGTTAGATAAGAATGTAAAATGACATAGAAGCCCACTGTGATTAACTTTTGGAGGGGATGAGTGCGGGATGTTTGGAGGAATTAAAAATTTTTAGGGAGTTGACTAATTTTTGGAGGGAAGCAAGGTGTTTTGTTTAATAATAAAATATCATAAAAGATAGCTGGGTCCCCTTGTGAGGGTATTTTAGGGATTTAACAAATTATTTAACGGAATATGGATGAACATTATGTGTTGGTGGATCAATGGTGCATATTATCATGGTTGCTTTATGGAAACTGAAAATTTCATGGTGGTTCCCAAAAGACCCCTATATTTTATGGTCTCATATAAAAAGCCTTACATAATTTCATATGGTTATTGCGATACTATAATGTACTGTATTGAAATGTTACAAGAAGCCTTATATGTGCATGAGAAAGGTATTACTTCGTATATAATGCCAAAATTATGTTTCTGTTCTAGCTGATAAGACGTAATTTATTTATCAAATAAGAATGTCTTAGACAATATCATGGTCTCTAAAGATTAAGCCAAACACTGCAGTAACAGTTCAGCCTGGAAGCACTTTCAACTTATCCTGGTGTCCAAAAAAATTGAATTATGTTTATATATGTTTTTCTATTCTTTATTTTCCTTTTGCATGTACAAAATTAGACTATTAGAGGACATGGTGACCAAACTGTGATACTCGATGTAGTTTTGAATATGGGTTGAAGTTTGTGTGAAACTGATGCTCCTTAACATGGCAGCTTTGTAATGATTTGTCAAAAACAATATGTGGTCATCATGTAGAAAATCATTAAAACAGAGTTTAGAAGGAATCTGATCATAATTATTAGCCATTAAAGAGAAGATGGGAAGCTTGTGCATGGACCTTGTTTCTTTTTCCCTTGATGTGACTGGCCAACGTCTTTTTCTCCGTAAGATTTTGAGAGTCTACCAGGAGTTGAGTCGATGTGATACATTTAACAAGGTGATGATATCTTCTTTTAGTAAAAGTGGATAGGTCTTGATCTTACTTGAATTTGGCTGAGCAAAGACTAATGTAAGTTGTTTACTGTGTTTGATATGCGTTTTGCTTATCCAAATTTGAACTTTCTTGAGATGAAAGAACTACCCAGCTTTACGGGAAGGGCCGAGGTATTGGAGAAAATATGGGGGAGAATTAATTACAATTATTTATGACCTTATTCACTATATACCATTCATTTTCAAAAACGAAAAATTGAATTTTAGAACTCTATACTCAAACAGGGAGAACAATGCTTGCTGAAACCAACAAAAAGAAAACCATAGTGAATGGGTTACACTAAATGTGAAGCAGACCTTGCAATTAAGGAGTGTCTGTTATTCATGCTGTGAATTATAAAATATTTTCTATGAACTGACTGAAACTTAGTCCCGCTTTAGTTTTCTATTGGATCCAAATGGAGGCTATGTTATGGTTTTATTAAGTGTCAAATCTTAGTCTCTTATTTGCTAACTTGTGGACTCTTGATTTCCCAGCAATATAGCAACAACAAAAGGTCAAAATAGATGCCTTCACTGCAAACTTCGTTACCGCCTGAGCTTGCAGACAATGTGATAAGAGTAAAGACATTATTTCAGTCATTGATTCTTTGATCTGGCATTCATAATATATTATTTATGGCATACTTTATAGCTGGTACTTATTCATGTTTTTCTCTATTGTAGTTGTACCGTGAGTGCCTGCGAAGAGCCAAATATATAGGTAAAAAGGTATTCTTTATGCTTTGGCTAATTGCTTGAACTTTCAGGATTTTATTCTTACTCTTACCTCCATAGGAAGCGCATATCTAGGAGTATGCATTTTATATCTAAGGCATTAGCGCAAGATATCTGAATAAAAATGCAAGCAATCATGTAAATTGTTCAATACCATTTATAACTATTAAAGGACACATGATCAAACTGTTCAAAACCATTTAAATATACTTGGTTGTTCAATAGCATCTATGTGGACTATTGTCCATGATTTTGGTTGTTTTTTGACCAAACCACAAATTGGCGTTGGTCGTCCAACATAGAGCATTTTATGCATACTTTGAAATTTGTGAATTTCTATGGATTATAAACCATGATTTTGTTATTTGGCCAAATCAAAAATTATCGTCTCGTATAGAATATTTATCATTCTATGAAATTCTTGAATTTCTGTGGGCTATATAACAAATCATTTTGGCCATATTGCACGAAATCACAAGTTGCGCTTTAGCCTAGAATATTATTTGCATACTCTGGAATTCCTGAATTTTTGAGGACTACAGAACTCATGATTATGGTTGTTATCCACTAGATCACAAATTGCCGCATTGCATAGAATATTCTATACGTACTCCAAAATTTCCAAATTTTCTTGGACCCAAAAATTTTAGTCCCATGATTTTGGTTGTTTTCGACCAAATCACAGGTTGTCTATAGAACATTTTATATGTACTCAAAAATTTCTAAATTTCTGTGAACTATGGCCTATGATTTTGAACGTTTCCACCAAATCACTCGTCGTCCATAGAAAATTTTATGCCTATTCCAGAATTTTCAAATTTTGACCAACTCACAAACTGTCGTCTCACATAGAATATTTTATGCGTACTCCGAAATTTTTAAATCTCTATGGATTGTAACCCACTATTTTTTAGAAGATAGTCTAAAGATCCCTAAGTTCATGCCTTTCTTCTGAAAAGCCCCCAACTTTCTTTTTTAACAACAAAACCTTTAAGTTTTACACCTCTTCTGGAAGCGTCCAACCTTCAGGTCTAGCTTGCTTCTGATGAAGTTTGACATATGATTATCATAAAGACTAGAAATAGCAAATTAAGGAAGTTGAGTTCCAAGGATTCCACCACATCACCTCTTCAGCCTTCCCAACTGTTTTTTTATGACAAAGCTTATAAATTTTACCCCGCTATTCTGAGAAGCCCCAAATCTTCTTGTTCATCTAGGGGTTTTGTTGTAAAAAAAGGATAATTTTAGCTACGCTGTCAAAAAATGAAAGTTCGGAGCTTCTTAGAAGAAAGAAGGAAGTCTTAGGGGCTTCGATGTCAAAAAAAGGTTGAGGGCTTCTTAGATAAAGGGATAAAACTTAGGGGTTATTAAATTATCATCGTTGTTTTGGTCATTTTGACCAAAATCGCAAGTTGACGTCCCACATAAAATATTTTATATGTACTCCTAAAATCTTGAATATTTATATTTTTGCTGATTTCAACTAAATCACAAACGGCCTCTGACATAGAATATATTATGCATACTCAAAAGTTCTTGAATATATGTGGACTATAACTCATGAATGTGAATGTTTTTGAAAAAAATAGAAATTGCAAATCCACATGGAACACTTTATGCGTAATCTAATGTTTTCAAGTTTATGTGAACTAAACCCATAATTTTTTTTTCATTTCGATCAAATCATAAGTTGTCGTCTTGTGTAACATATTTTTTGCATACTCAAGAGTTCTTGAATTTTTGTGAACTATATAACCCATGATTTTGGCCTTTTTTATGAAAATCACAAATTTTCGTCCCACGTAGAATATTTTATGCATACTCGAAAATTCCCAAAATTTTGTGGGTTGTAATCCATAATTTCACTTTTTCAACGGAATCACAAATTCTCTTCCTGCATAAAATATTTTATACGTACTCCTAAAGTTTCGCAATCTCTATGCGCTATAACATATGGTTTTGGTCATTTGCCATCCTGAATAGAATATATTATGTGTACTAAAAAGATATTTCATATCCGTGGACTATAATTCATAATTGTTGTCCTTTTCCATCAAATTATCAAATTACATATAAAAGTCCATTAGAAAATATTTTATGCATATTCCGGAGTTTCACAATTTCAGACTATAACGGTATAACCCATGATCTTGACCGGTTTCGATACCAAATTACATGTTGTCATCCATAGAATATTTTATGCGTACTAAAAATTCCCGAATTTTAGGACTATAATCCCTTATCTTGGCCATTTTCGACCGAATTACAAGTTGTCCTCTTGCATAGAATATTTTTGTACTTTGAAATTCCTGAATTTCTGTGGACTATAACCTATGACGTTGGTCGTATTTGAATTATCATCCCGTTAAGAATATTTTATCCTTACTCGTAGATTACCTAATTTCTATGGGTTATAATACATGATTTAGCTGATTTCTACCAAATCACAAGTTGTCGTATTGCATAAAATATTTTATGCCTAATTCAAAATTTCTGAATTTGTATGAACTGTTACCCATGATTTGGCCTTTTTCGACTAATCACAAATTGTTGTCTTGCATAGAATATATTATGCATTCCAAAATTCTTGAAATTCGTTGGACTGTAACTAATGAATTTTGCCATCTTTGACGAAATCAAAAGTTGCCTTTCCGCATAAAATATTTTTTGAATACTTCAAAATTCTTAAATTGGACATAAATTATGATTGTGGACGTTATCCAGCAAATCATAAATTGCCCTCCAGCATAAAATATTTTTTGTGCTTTCCTAAATTTTCAAAATTTTGTAAACTATATCCATTAAGTTTGGTTGTTTTCAACTAAATCACAAGTTGTCAAGTTGTCGTCCATAGAATATGTTATGCTTATCTGAATTTCTATGGGCTATATTAACCTATGATTTTGGTCGTTTTCGACCTAGTCATAAGTTTTTATCCAAAAATACTTTATGGACTTCCAAAATTTTAAATCTGTGGACTATAACCTAGGATTTTTGCTATTTTCGAGCAAATCACAAATTGTTGTCCATAGAGAATAGTTCTCTGATTTTTTGAGTCTTTGTAAACTATAATCCATGATTTTGGTCGTTTATGTCAAAGTTACTAGTTGATGTCGTTTCCAACCAAATTACAAGTGGTCGTCCCGCATATAATATTTTTGCATGCTTAGAAATTCCCAAATTTCTATGGACTAACCTATGATTTTTGCTGTTTTCAACAGAATCACAAATTAGGTTTCTGCATAGAATATTTTATGTGTGCTCCCATATTCTTGAGTTTTTATGATTGTGACCTATGGTTTTGGTTGTTTTCGGTAAAATTACAAATGAACATCCTGCATAGAATTTATTATGCACATTCTAATGTTCCGAAACTTCTGTGGACTACAACAATGATGATTCTTGTTTTCGGTTAAATCACTAGTTGTTTTCCGACATAGAATGTTTTACATGTACTCTTTAATTTCCAATTTTTTAGACTATAACCCATGATCAATGCCGTTTTCGACTAAATCACAAGTTATCATCCCACATAAATTATTTTATGCATTCTCAAAAAAGTGCAGAATTTCTTTGATCTATAGAGAATATTTAATACGTGCTCCAAAATTCCTGAAGTTTGTGGGATGTAGCTAATGATTGTGTCCTTTTTTTTACCAAATCACAAGTTATTATGTAGCATAAAATATACTATGAGAATTTTCGAATTTATGTTGACTATAACTTATAATTTTGGTTTTTTTAACTAAATCAGAAGTTGTTTGCATCGAATATTTCTTGCGTACTTAGAAATTTTTGAATTTATGTAGACTGTAACTGATGATTTTGGCTGTTTTGACCCTAGTCGGAAATGACGCCTATTTAATATTATATTATGTGTACGTGAAAATTTCGGAAGTTTTGTTGACTATCACTTAAGATTATGTCGTTTTCAAACAAATGAAAAATTACCGTCACGCATAGAATTTTTATGCATACTCTAACATTTCCAGTTTTTTTATAAGGTGTCACTCGTGCTTATTGCTGTTTTTGACCAAATCACAAGTCGCTGTCTCGCATAGAATATTTTTTGTAGTTAAAATTTTTCGAACTATAACTCATGGTTTTTGACATTTTTGACAAGATAAAAGTTCTCGTTCATGTAGAATATTTTATATGTACTACAAAATATCTAAATTTTTGTTGACTATGACTCATGATTTTTGTTCGTTTCGACCAAATCACAACTTGTCATGCCACATAGAATATTTATGTCTACTCTAAAATTCTCGAATTTTTCTGGACTATGATAACCAACTATTGTGGCAATTTTCATTCAAATCAAAAGTTATCACCCTATATTGACGCTTACTCCAAAAAATTCTGAATTTCTGTGGACTATGACCTATGATTTTGGTCATTTTCAACCTGATCACAAGTTTTCATCCTACATAATTTTTTTTATTTGCATTCTCCTTAATTCCCAATTTTTTTGGGGCTATAACCTATGATTTAGCTGTTTTCAATGAAATCACAAGATCCTTGATACAAAGTAGTATATTCTTGTTGTCTATACCCAACGATTTTGGTTGTTTCTAACCAAAAAGCACAAATGTCATCTCACATATAACTTATTATTTGTACTCCAATATTTCGTAGTTTATATGGATATAACAATGATTGTACTCCAATACTTTATGAATACTCTAAATTTTCTAATTTTATTGGACCTGTTACCTATGATTGTTCTCATTTTTGATCTAATCACAAGTTGCATTCCATATAGCATATACTGTGCATACTCAAAAATGCTCAAATTTCTTTGAACTAATGGTTTTGGACGTTTCGACCAAATCAGAAGTTTTTACCCCTCAGAGTATTTTATGCGTACTCTAATATTCCCGAATTTTTTTGGACTATATCCGATGATTGTGCTCGTTATAGACCAAATCACAAGTTATTTTCATGCTTGGAATATTTTATGCTTATCCTAAAAATTTTTGTATTTTTGCAGACTATAATCAATGATTTTGGTTTTTTCAACAAATCTCAAGTTGTCGTTTGCATAGAATATTTTTTTGCGTACTTTGAAAATTTTGAATTTTTGTGGATTATATAACCTATGATTTTGGTTGTTTTTGTTAAAATAACTAATTATAGTGCTGCATCAAATATTTTATGCAAATTTCTAAGTTTCTAAATTTTTGTGATTGATAATTCTTGACTTTGGTTGTCTTTGATAAAATGAGAAATATCCTCCCGCATCTAATATATTATGCGTACTCCTAAATTTTAAAATTACGGTGATCTATAACTTATGATTGTGACCGTCTTGAGCTAAATCACAATTTCGTGCCCTCCATAGAACATTTTATGTGTATTTTAATATTTCCAAATTTGTATGCGTTGTATCTTATGATTTTTGTCGTTTTTGACCAAACCACAAGTTGTCATCTCATATAGAATATTATATGCATACTAAAAGTTTCTCAAATTTATTTAAATTATAACTCACATTTTATGTCGTTTTCGTCCAAATCACAAATTGTCCCGCAAGGAATACTTTATATATACTCCAAAATCTCAAGTTGTGTACTATAACCCATGATTTTGGTCAGTTTTGACCAAATCACAAATTGTGAGTCCATGTAGAATATTTATGTGTACTCCAAAATTTTTGAATTTCTATAGACTATAACAAATGGTTGTGCCTATTTTGATTAAATTACAAGTTGTCATCAACATATAATATTTTATCCATACTTTGAAAATTTGAATGTCTATAGATTATATAACTTGTAATTTTGCTCATTTTCAACCAAATCACAAGTTATTTGTATACTCATATATTCTTGAATTTCTATGGACTATAACTATGTTTTTGGCTCTTTTCGATGAAATCACGAAGTATGGTCCCATATAGAATATTTTATGTGTGCTCCCATTTTCTTCAAATTCTGTGAACTATAACACATAATCTTGGATGTTTCAACAAAATTATAGACGGTCGTTCCATATAGAATTTGTTATGTGTTCTACCATATTTCAAAAGTTCTGTGGACAACAACAATGATTTATCCTATTTTCAATTAAATCACAAGTGTAGGCACTAAAAAATGCCAAGAAACAAGAGTGACGAAGCTCGTCATTAGAGATGAGGTTCGAAGCTCGTCACTGGGGACGAAGCTCCTCTAGAAAATGAAGCCCATTCAGAAGACGAAGTTCGTCATTGGGGACGAAGTTCATCCAAGAATGAGGCTCTCAATGCTTTATCTTTCAGGAGATGAAACTCCTTCAGGGGACGAAGTTCATTCAAGAACAAGTTTCGTCACGCAGCAAGACTCGTCTCATCGAATGAGGCTTGTCTCATCAAGCGAGGCTCGACGCCAGAAGGCTAACGACCATGAAGACCCAGTCAGCCCACGTGGGCTAAATCTAAGGAGTCAGTTACGCTCCTGACCCCTTAATATCAGCGTCAGTTATATGTTAAAGGCTTAAAAATAGTCGTGAGCAACTGTGAAGGGCACACAGAGAAACAGAGGCGGAGACACGCACCTAGACTCTTAGCGATCCGAGCATCAGATCTTAAGACCTAAAAGTTAGACGCACGAGCGTCGAGGGCCAACAACCATGGTTTTAAATATCGGTCGATAATCCGATATTATCGCCGAGTTATCGGATTTGGGAGCTTTCCATAAGGATAAGTAGGATTTTTAATCGGTTATTATTTTTTAAAGTTTATTGGCGCGTTATCGGCGATGAAGGCACTTATCGGCCGATAAGTAGGCTCTAAATATCGGTTTTATCGGCCGATAAGTAGGATTTGAGAGTTTTTACTTTCTTTTGAATTTGCTCTTTGAATGTTTACAAATTATGAGGTATTTGTTGTTTTTGGAACTTGATTGATTGGTAATTAGCTAATGTTTATTTATGGATATTGATAATGGCTCATAACTACTAAATATCAACTTAGTAAGTTAGTTTATGAATCTCATGATTAAACAATAATTATGTAGATGCGTAGATGGTTCTTCCTTCTTGATGTTATCTTATTATTTGCTTGTTTATTATTCCATTTTGACTAACATTATATTTTTTTAAACTTATGTTTGTTTATTATTTGCTAGTATATTACTCTGATAAATACTACTTATCCCCGATATATCCCCGATTTTCGCTATCCGATAAGGATTTTGACCGTCCGATAAATCCCCGATAACCGACATTTAAAACTTTGCCAACAGCAGCCACAAGCAGCTCCAGCACTGGAAAGAGGCTATTTTCTCCTCGAGTTGAGCAATCTTGCTCCTATCGTCAACGAGAAGTAAGCTCGATACGAGTATCGAGCGAGGCATCTCATCGCCACATCGAGCCCACGTTAAACAAAAGAGAAGTCGAATCAATCTTCTCCTCTTCTGTACTTGAAAAAGAACGATTCTAAAAAGATACTTATCAGGCGATAGAATCTCTTCTCACAACTAAGACAGAGAATTAATTGTTTCGTCTTTTTCGAGACCCTACAACAAATTGTCAAGTTGACGTACCACATAAAATATTTTATGCGTACTCTGAAAATTTACAAATTTTTGTGACATATAATCCATGATCGTTGTCGTTTTCAACTAAATTTTTGCGTACTTTAAATGAATTTTGTGGATCATTATCACATAATTTTTATTGTTTTTGATCAAATCACGTTATCCCACATAAAATATTTTACATGTACTAAGAAATTTCTGAATTTCTTTGAACTATGACCCATAGTTTTGGTTGTTTCGATTAAATTAGAAGTTTTCATCATGCATTGCAACCAATGATTGTATCTATTTTCGATAAACTCACAAGTTTTCCCACATAATATTTTATTCGTACTATGAAAATTTTTGAATTTCTGCGGATTGTAACCTATGATTTTGATTTTTTTTCCAACCAAATCACAAGTTATTGTTTGCACAGAAAAGTTTTTGCTTACTCTAAAATTTTTGAATTTTTGTTGACAATAACCCATAATTGTAGTTGTTTTCCATCAAATTAGAAATTATAGCCCCAGATGGAATATTTTATGCGTAATCCAAAGTTTCCAAATAAGAAATTATAGCCCCAGATGGAATATTTTATGCGTAATCCAAAGTTTCCAAAATTCCTTTTTGTAATTAATCCATAATTGTAGAATTTCTTTCGATTATAACTTATGATTGTGGTTGTTTTCAGGCTTTCAGCCAAATCACAAATTAACTTTCCGCAAAAAATATTGCATGGATACGGGTACCAATACACGTATGGATGCATGACATGATAAATTTGTAAAAGGTAGGGTACAGGGACATGACTATATAAATATTTATATACACATTATATATTGAAATTAATAATTTGTATGAGAATTAAAATTCCTATAACATTTTTACGTCTCTTTTATTATGTGGGTTACAAATTGGAAAATCACTAGTTCTTGAACTAGACATCCAAACAATCCTACAAAATCATAATTCAAAACCTGAGCTATGTTCAATGAGCTTCAAGAAGTTGATGTGAAGTGTAGGATGTGTTTAGAAAAAGTATGGCAAGTGTTTTACATTAAAACGTGTATTGTATAATTGAGTACATGCCCTGGTAAATGTATGCATATATGCAATGAGTGTCCAAGGAGTTTGGATACAAGTATATGTCGAATACGGGTACGATTTCAATTTAGAAGTACTTAGGTTACACAGATTATAACTCATGATTCTTGTCATTTTTGACCAAACCGCAAGTTGTTGAATGACAAAATATTTTGTGCATACTAAAAATTTCTGAATTTCTTGGAGCTATAACTCATGGTTTATGTTTTCATCCAAATCACAAGTTGTCATCCTGTATAAAATATTTTATACGCACTTTGAAATTTTTGAATTTTTGTTGACAATAACCCATGATTTTGGCTTTTTGACCAAATCACAAATTGTCATTCCACATATAATATTTGTGTACTCCAGAATTCTCTAATTTCTATGAACTATAACTGATGATCAATGTTTTAAAAATTGTCCGATATCACCAAAAATCTCTAATCTATCGGTTTTGAGCTCTAGTCGCAATTTGATTTATGGATTTTATTATCGTTTATCGGTTTTGGTTGATTTTAGTTGATTTAACAGTGTAAATTTGCTATGCATCAGGCGATTTATCAAGTGTTGGAAATCGATCGATTTATCTCCCGTTTGGATTTGGGCTATGAGTTTAGTTTCGAGTCACAAAACCTTTATGTACAGACCCGATCCGATGTCTAATTTACGAAACCAAAAAGTCAGCGCCCAACAATAATCTTTTCCCATCAAGCAGGCATAATTTCTCACCCTCTTGATCGTTTTCCCCCGATACGCTTGCATATTGTGTTTTCCCTTCCTATCGATCACTCTTCCCAAAATTGGTTCTAATTTTAAGATGCTCTCTCAAAGGCGTTCAAAGTTAAAGCTTCTCACTTCTGAAGATTTCTTTAAAAACGCTCGACAATCCGTTAACAAAGCTCAACGACCTTCGAGCCAGCTGAACCTGTATTGATTTGCTAGAGATTTCTTCTTTTGGAGAAGTAAATGAGATTATTGGGAAGTTTATGTAGTATCTAGAGTTTTCGAGAAGTAAATGTATCAAAGCTCATTATGATATTAGCATAGTCGAAGAGATCTTTTTGGTTTATTGCTTGCAACTTGCATCAAATTTTAGACGTGTATGCTATAGGACATTATATTATATGATATATGCACACCATATGATATGACACTCCAATTTTTACGATGTATTCCCAATATATCCCCTGATAACGCAATCCGATATGAATTTGACCATCCGATATATTTCTAATGACTGATTTTTAAAAGATTGTTGATCCAATTTTGACCAAATCACAAGGTGTCATCCCGCATAAAATATTTTATGCATACTCTGAAATTTTTTGAATTTATGTGGATGATTATATATGAATTTGGTCATTTTCAATTAAATTACAAGTTAATCGTCCCACATAGAATATTTTTTGCATACTTTGAAATGCTCAGATTTCTATGGACTAACTTATGATTTTCGTTGTTTTCGACAAAGTCACAAATTATGGTCCCACATAGAATATTTTATGTGTATTCCCATATTCTTGAATTTCTGTAAATTATAACCCATGATTCTAGCCGTTTTGTGCCAATAACAAATGGTCGTCTCGCATAGAATCCATTATGCGTACTCCAGTATTCTGGAATTTTTACGAACTATAACAATGATTGCTGTCTTTTTTTGACTAATTCACAAGTTGTCGCACTTAAGTTTTCATCCACCACAGAGTATCTTATACACACTAAAATTCCCAAATTTTCATAGACTATAACCAATGATTGTGCCCGTTTTTGACCAAAGTATTGTTGTCTCACGTAGAATCTTTTTTGTACTCTATGATTCTAAATTTTTTATTAATTATAAGTCATGATTGTTGCCGTCTTCGACCAAATTAAAAGTTTTCGTCTTGCATAGAATATTTTTTGGGTACTAAAAATATCTCGAATTTCTTTGAACTATAACTCATGGTTTATATTATTTTTGTCCAAATCACATATTGTCATCCTAGATTGAATATTTTTTATGTACTGTAAAATTCCCGAGTTTTCGGTGACAATAACCTATGATTTAACCGTTTTGACTAAATCACAAATTTTTTTCTGCATAGAATATTTGTGTACTCCTAAATTTCTAAAATTTTGAACCAAACCACAAGTTGTCATCCTGCATAGAATATTTTATTCATACTCTGAAAATTTCTAAATTGTTTTTGATTATAACTTGTGACTTAGGTTGTTTTCAACCAAATCACTAGTTGCACAGAATATGTTTTGTGGACTCTAAAATTTCCAAACTTTTATGGATTATAACTCATGATTTTTACTGTTTTCTACCAAATAACAAGTACTCTAGCATAAAATAAAATATTTTATGCTCTAAAAATTTCCCAAATTTTCTTTGAGCTATGACTCATGATGTTTTCTCTTTTTGACCAAATAAATAGTTTTCATTGTGCATAGAATATTTTATACGTACTCCACTATTCTTGAACTTTTATAGACTATAACCAATTATTATGAATTTTTCAACAAATCACTAGTTATTGTCCGTATAGAATATTTTTTGTTTACTTTAAAATTTTTGAATTTTTGTGGACTACAACCTATAGTATTGGTTGTTATCCACCAAATAAAAAAATTGTTCGTGTAGAATAATTTATGCATTTTGGTCGTTTTCATGATTTTGGTCATTTTTGACCGAATGATAAACAATAACCACATTGAATATTTTATGTGTGCTCTAAAATTCTAGAATTTTTATGAACAAATAACTTATGATTGTGGCCGTTTTTAGTCAAATCATAAATTAACTTCCTGCAAAGCATATTTTGTGCAGTCTAAAAGTTCTAAAATTTTTTATGCATTATAACTCACGATTCTTGTCGTATTTTACCAAACCATAAGTTGACCCATTTAGAACATTTTATGAGTACTATAAATTCCTGAATTCTTTGAACTTTAACTCATAGTTTTTGTCGTTTTCATCCAAATCACAAGTACGATATTTTATACGAACTACAAAATTCTTGAATTTTTGTTGACTATAACTCAAGATTTTGGTCATTTTTAACCAAATCACAAATTGTCATTCCTTATAGAATATTTATGTATACTCAAAAATTCTCAAATTTCTATATTATAACCGATGATTATGCCCATTTTAGATCAAATTACAAGTTGTCATCCAACAGAAATTATTTTATGCGTACCTCGAAAATTTTCAAATTTATGTGGACAATTACCTATGATTGGTCGTTTTCAGCAAAATTACAAGTTGTCATCCTTAATAGAATATGTTTTGCGAACTCTGAAATTCTTGGATTTTTATGATTTTGGTTCTTTTCGATGAAATCACAAATAAATTTCCGACAGAGAATATTTTATGGGTACTCTTACATTCTTTTTTCTGTGGAAAATGACCTACTATTTTGGTCATCTGTGTATACTTTAATATTCCAGAATTTCTTTGGTCCGCAACAATTATTGTTATTGTTTTTGACTAAATCACAAGTTATCACACATAGAATATCATATGCGTACTCTAAAGTTTCAAATTGTTGGGAACTATCACCTATGGTTGTTTTCCTTTTTCGACCAAATCACATGTTACCTTCCCTCATAGAATATTTTATTTGAACGTAAAAGTTCCTGAATTTCTATAAAATATAACAAATGGTTTTGACCGCTTTGATCAAATCAAAAAATTTCATCCCTCATAAAATATTTTATAGGCATTCCATAATGCTGGAATATTTGTTGACTATAACGAATGATTGTACTCGTCTTCGATCAAATCACAAATTTTTGTTTGGTATAGAATATTTTATGCATACTATAAACCATGTTATCTGTTTTTTCGACCAAATTACAAATTTTTGTCAACATAGAATATTAACTATGATTTTGGCTATTTTTGACCGAATCACAAAATGCTATACCACATAGAATATTTTACGTGTATTCTATAGCTAAAGATATTCAACCAAATGACAAGTTGTTGTCTTGCATAGAATTTTTATGCGTACTAAAGATATCTTGATTTTCTTTGTGACTGTAACTCATGTTTTATGTTATCTTTGGCTAAATCACAGGTTTTCATCCCGTATAGAATATTTTATACATACTCAAAAATTCCCCATATTTTGTTGACTATAAATCATGATTTTGGTCGTTTTCCCCATATTTTGTTGACTATAAATCATGATTTTGGTCGTTTTCGATCAAATCACAAATTTTTATTCCGCGTATAATACTTATGTGTACTCTAAAACTTTCAAATTTCAATACTATAGCCAATGATTGTGTTAGTTTTTGACCAAATCACAAGTTGTTATCCCGCATAGAATATTTTATGTCTACTTTGAAAATATTCAAACATTTGGTGATTATAACCTGATTTTGATCGTTTTCAACCAAATCACCATTTGTTGCGCATAGAACATTTTGTGTACTCTTAAATTTCCAAATTTTTTATGGATTATAACTCATCATTGTTACCGTTTTCTACGAAATAACAAGTTGTCTCACATAGAATATTTTTTGCATTAAAAGTTTTTTGAATTTCTTAGAACTATGACTCTTGATATATGTTGTTTTCAACAAAATCAGGTGTTCCCGCATTAATTATTTTATACATACTACGAAGTCCTGAATTTTTACTCTATTACTCATAATTTTTGTCATTTTCAACCAATCACGAGGTCCTCATAAAATATTTTATGCATAATCCAAAAGTTTTGAATTTTTGTAGACTATAACGCATGATTTTGATTTTTTTTTCTCAACCAAATTAGAAGTTTCCGTATGCACATGATATTTTTTGTGTATTCCAAAAATATTCATATTTCAAAAGACTGTAACCTATAATTTTGGTTGTTTTCGACCAAAATACAAGTTGTCGTTTCGCATAGAATATTTTTTGCGTACTCTTAAAATACTAAATTTCAGTCGTCTATAACAAAAAAATTGGCTTTTAGTAATGAAATCACAAATTATGCTCCCGCATAGAATGTTATATGAGGACTCTAAAATTCTCAAATTTTTGTTATCCATAACCCTTGATTTTAGTGGATTTCGACCAAATCACAAACAACCATCTTGCATAGAATTGATTAAGCATACTCAAATATTTAGAAATTTCTATGGACTGTATCAATGATTGTTCATTTTCAACTAGATCACAAGTTGCCATCTCGCATAGAATATTTTATTCGTAGTCTAAATTTCCAAGTTTTTTTGTACTATAAACCATGATTGTTGCTGATTCGACCAAATCACAATTTTTAGTCCCTGCATAAAATATCATATGCGTACTATAAAATTCTCAAATTTTTGTGATCTATAACCTATTATTTTAGTGGATTTCGACCAAGTCACAAATGGTTCTCACATAGAATTGATTATGCATGCTCAAAATGTGTAGAAATTTCTATGGATTATAACAATCATTGTTCGTTTTCGAGTAGATCACAAGTTGACATCTCACATAGAATGTTTTATTCGTGAAATTTCCAAAATTTTGTGTACTCTAACCCATGATTGTTGCTGGTTGGAGCAAATCACAAATTTTAGTCTCACATAGAATATTTTATGCATACTGTAAAAATTTCAAATTTTTATAGAATGTAACTCATGATTGTTGCCGTTTGTCAATGTTTTCAATCAAATCAACAATTGGTGTCTCACATAGAATATTTTATGTCTACTCTAATATTTTCAATTTTCTTTGAACTATAATTTATGGTTTATGTTGTTTTCGATCAAATCACAAGTTGTCGTCCCACATAGATATTTCACGTGTATTAAAAATTCCTAAATTTCTTTGTACTAGTGGTTTATTTCGTTTTTTGACCAAATCACAAGTAGTCAGCCCGGATAGAATATTTTATACGTACTCCAAAGTTCTCAAATTTTTGTTTACTATAACCCATTGTTTTGGTTATTTTCAACCAAATAACAAATTATCGTTTCACATAGAATATTTATGTGTACGTTAAAATTCTTAAATTTTGTGGATTATAACCACCAATGATGGTACCCCTTTTCATCCAGATCACACGTCATCCCATATAGAATATATTTTGCGTACAGTGAAATTTTCGTATTTCTATGGACAATAACGTATGATTTTGTTTGTTTTCCAACTAATCACGAGTCTAGATGTTGTGTCAGTGGTGTTCACATGCAACTTATCATTATTGTATTTAAGATCTATGATGACAATTTTGCAACTTTAGCCCTCTTAGTGGTGTCCTATTCTAATTCTAGTGATGTCCTAACTACAAAGTAATAAAGACGAATAAAAACACTTAAAAGCATGTATAAAACAGGTAATCCTGTGGTGTCTTGTGACACCAATGGACACCATATAAAACAAACAATCCAGTGGTGTCTGTGACACCAATGGACACCATGTGACTCCGTCATTGGTTGTCCTGCATAGAATAGTTTTTGTGTAATTTAAAATTTTTGAATTGTTGTGGACTATAACTTATGATTATGATTGTCTTTGGTCAAATAACAAATTACAATATTACATAGAATATTTTATGCCCACTTTCAAGTTTCCAAATTATTGTGAGCTATAATCTATAATTTTAGTTGTTTTCAACCAAATTAGAAATGGCCGCTCACATAAAACATGCGTATTCCACAGTTCTAAAATTTCTATGGATTATAACTTATGATTGTGACCATTTTTATCAAATCATAAATTATCGTTTCACATAGAATATTTAATGCAAACTTTATAATATCCAAAGTTTTATGGACTATAACTCATGATTTTTGTCATTTTTGACCAAATCACAAATTGGCATTTCAGGGAATATTTTATGTGTAGTGACAAATTCCCAAGTTTCTTTGAACTATAACTTATGGTTTATGACGTCTTCGACCAAACCACAAGCTATTTTCCCACAAAAAGTATTTTATATGTACTTTAAAATTCTCAAAATTTTGTTTGACTTTACTTATGATTTTTGTTGTTTTTGGTATAATCATAAATTGTCGTTACACGTAGAATATTTATGTGTACGCCAAAATTCCCAAAATTGTGGATTATAACCTATGATTGTGCCCCTTTTCGTCCAAATCACAAGTTATCATTTTGTATAGAATATTTTCTGTACTGTGAAAATTTCTGAACTTTAGTAGACTATATTCCATGATTTTTAGTTTTTCTAACCAAATCACAACTTCCCGTCCTACATCGAATAGTTTTTGCATACTCTGAAATTTTCAAAATTTTGTGGCTTATAGTCCACAATTTTGATTAGTTTCCGCCAAATCACAAATTGCGGTCCTGCATAGAATATCTTATGCGTAGTCCCAAGTTTCTGAATTTTTGTGAATTGCAATTTGTTGTTTTGGTCATCTCGACCAATCAGAAATGCCCCAACCCTGGGTATAGAATATATAATGCATACCCCAAAATTCCGAAATCTATGTGAACAATAACTAAGTGACCGTTTTCGATCAAAAAATTGCCATCTTGTATAGAATTTTTTATGCGTACTCTAATATTCCAAATTCCTATGCACTATAACCCATGATTGATGTGTTTTTGACCAAATTACAAGTGTTAGTGTTAATCCCATAAAATATTTGATGCGTACTTAAAAATTCTTAAATTTCTTTGAACTATAACTCATTGTTGTTCCGCACATAAAAGTTGGGAATGTGGGATGCTATAGTGAACCGTGACGCTGGTTCAATTGTGACGCCTCATGTTTAGTTTAGTCCCACATCGGGAAATGTATGAAAAATGTAGTGGCTTAAATATGTAAGCCCAAGACTCAAATATAGCATCGGCTAGTTGATTTGACAGTGATTTGAGCCAAATAACGCGCTACACTCGGTGGGTCCTACGGCTTGCACCGCACCAATAGGCCCACGAGCCCGGGACGTGACAAATAGTATCAGAGGTAGTTACTAGCTGGAAGTGTAGAGCTAAGTGTTATGCGGGGGTAAGTGCTACACCACATGAGCGCGGTAGGAACCATCTTTAGAGCCGTAGGAGCCACCTCTAGAGTCCACATTATTTGGCGATATTGGGATGTAGTGATGTACTAATTATCATGTCACAATGAGGACATCACATATGTAAGGTAGGGTGATTGTGGCACCCCATGTTTAGTCCCACTTTGGGAAATGTATGAAAAATTTAGTGGCTTAAATAGGTAAGCCCTAGAGTCAAGTATAGCATCGGATAGTCGATTTTGGTAGTGGTTTGAGGCAAACAGCGCGTTACACTTGGTGGGTCCCACAGCTTGCATTGCGCCTACGGGCCCGGGGCATGCAATCAATCATTTTGGATTCACGTGGAACACGACCCAACTCACCAACTCTAGTGACCTGACTTAGAATTCAAACAAGTTAAAATTTTGAAAAAAAAACTCTTTTAAAAGAATAAACAACAAAGAATGTAATAAATTGAGCAAATAAAGTATGCATACCTTAATTGCAACATGATTCCTAAGATTCTTTTACCAATACTGATATCAGCAAGCACTTCTCTTAAGTTTGACTCTTGCAAAACCTCTGCTTCTTATATTTAAGAACCGAACCTAAAGCGTACCTCGTTCTCTGGCTACCGTATAAGCCTATCCCCTCGTATCTGATTCCTAATGAGTGTCGTACCACGCTTTCGTACATGTTCCATGAACCGGAACAAACCGGGTTTCATGCAACTATGGTCCCACACATAATATTTTATACGTACTTTGAAATTCTTAACTTTTTGTTGACTATAACCCATGATTTTGGATGTTTTGACCAAATCATAAATTGTCATTCCATACATAATATTTGTGTACGCTAAAACTCCCAAATTTTTATGGACACCAATTATTGTGCTCATCTATGTCCAAATCACATGTTATCATCCTATATAGAATATTTTTTTGCATATTGCAAAAGATTTTGAATTTATGTGGATAATCATCCATGCTTTTGGTCATTTTCAATGAAATCACAAGTTGTCGTCCCGCATAGAATATTTTTTTTATATTCTTGAGATTTTCGAATTTTCGTGGACTAACCCATGATTTGGGCTGTTTTGACCAAATCACAAATTATGTTCCCACATAGAATGTTTTATGTGTACTCAAATTCCCGAATTTCTGTTAGCTATAACCCATGATTTCAACTGTCTTCATTTAAATCACAACCTGTCATCCCTCAATAAATACTCTATGCATGCTCCAAAATTCTCCGGTTCTGTGGGGGGCTATAAACCGTAATCTTTGTTGTTTTCAGTCAGATAACAAGTTGCTACCCCACATAAGAGTATTTTATGCATAATCCAGAATCGTCAAATTTTTGTGGACTATAACTCATGATTGTGACCTTTTTCAACCAAATAACAAATCGTTAATTCACTATAAGTGGGATGGATGCACAAAATGAGCAGGATAGATCAATACCTTCTGATAGAATATGGATATCTTCAAATTCTGCCTCTCTTTGGTTAACAATGTGAAGACCGGTCAACCAACAGAGGCTCCTAGATCCTCTCCCTCTCTTTTTCCCCCTAAAGGATGGGGCTTCACGATGAAAGCCACAGCCCTGCTCCTAGAGTAATCTTAAAATGTTGCAATCCTCAAATCGGCTTTGATATTATTATCATATTAAAGCTGAGGAAATATCTTTCGGATTGATGACATAGGTTTATGTGAATCTCTTTACAATGATAAACACCCCATAAACCCACTGTAAACACAAAAAATCGAGGTCTTTCATTCAACAGTGAATTTTTAGCCAGAAGGGTGCTTATTGAGGTACCTTTTGGGCAGTAAACTTTATGCTATAAAACAGGTTTAGATAAATGTTCTTGAAGTAGTAATTTATGATCATCCTTTGATGTTCCTCTTACTGCAATGAGGGTATTTAAGCTTTTCCATTGGAATGTATTGGTTATCGAGCATGACTCCTGTAATGTTAATACTTAAGACTTAAGAGTCATTAAATTCCCTACTTCAGTTTGGCACCATAATTAAGATTGTATAGTAGGCTTCAACAAAATATTGACCATCAAAACTGCTTGGAAGAAATGATGCATTCTAGCAAGCGGACCATGAACAGTAAAAATGCTCAGCCTGTTAGTGAAGACTTTTGTGCCTACAAAGGCTATAATGACTGGGGTATAGTGCCCTATAGTTTCAAGAAACTATCAAGTCAAAGCAACGATATCTTCTATTGTTGATATGTTTAAAATTAGTCCTAGGCTGATGGTCTCGCCTCTAGGCTGATGGTCTCGCCTTCTTTTCAGAACTACAATACCGAGCTCCTTGTCGACATGGTGAGGCAGCAGTTCAAGAGAAATATGCATGAGACTGATCCCGATAAGATCCAAAAATTAAAAGACGAGTGAGTGAATAACTATTTGTTCTCTTTTTTTTCTCACTTTGTTTATCTGTTCTCTTATTTAGCTCTACCTAACAAACTTGCACTTTGTGACTCCTGCAGTGCTGCTAGAGGTCTTATCAACCATATGCTTTACGAATCTCAGAAGATGATAAATCCAAAGTCCTCTTGCGCACGCTCAGCGTAATCTCACTTTTGATGAATGCAATCAATCTTATGTGTTCGAAAGTCTATTTTGTTACCTGAGCCCAAGATGATATGACATTATGTTTTAATTGTTTCAATTTTTTATGATATAACGGAATAAATTTTCATGGTGTTTGCTTTTGTGTGAGGAAAAGTTGAATCAGTTGAAAACAAAGTTGCATGGGTCCAAACAGCTGAATAATGTTATAAACTCTCTTGGTTGTAGTCTAATTGTGGTCTTTCCCTCAGCAGCAGGATTTTAATGTAGTTATTGTGATCAGCTTGGGCAGTGTGACTCTCAATATATAAAGAAGATAAAGCCGCCGTGGATTTTTAATCTCCAGAATTTTTGGTTGATGTCCTCCCTTTTCCCTCTTGAAAAGCCCTCAATAAGCAAGAGACATGGTAATAAAGTACACTGTGATGCCACCTATAAAATTTGAGACTTTGAATGATATAATGAATATGAGGTGAACTTGTGTCGACTTAAGTGGACAAGAGGATTTTGTCCTCCAAACTTTCTATCCACTCATATATATATATATATATATATATATATATATATATAGGAAGTCTCTTCATATCTTGCATGGATCCCTAGGTTCCTCAATAGATAGAAAGTTTGGTGGATGGTTCACTTTAAATTGTCATAATAATTTCTCTTATCTATATCGTGATATGTATCAAATAGATATGAGAGCCTATATTTTGAATGATTTGTATCATGGAATAGTTATGATAGACTTTTATGTATGGCCTTATCTAAAATTACTAGTTAAGATTTGCGTAAACCATTTCAGCCCGAAGAACCTACAAGGAAGCTATACCCGGCCCAGCTAAGCACTAAAACAACAGCGACCGTGTGATGGAACTCCAACCATCCGATTGCCACCAGCGTTAGTCTCTATAAAAACGCCTTGAGAGCCTCTAGGGTTTGTCTTCGGTGCGAGGCTCCAGATTTGATTAGGGTTTTTCGTTCTTCTTCTTTTTCTTTTCGAGAGAATCACCATCCGGAGGTTAAAGCGGCGGGATCGCTCCCCGTCCACCTTGACAAAGACCCACTTCGTCTTGGCCCTCGCGTCGAGCCGCCGCCTACGCCGCCGCCGCCGTCGTTAGGGTTGTTGTACATCTCAGGTTCTTAAGAGAGAGAGAGAGAGAGAAATGGCCATCAAGGTGACCAAGGCCGAGAAGAAACTGGCGTACGACAAGAGGCTATGCAGCCTGTTGGACGAGTACAGCCAGGTTCTGATCGCCGCCGCCGACAACGTGGGGTCCAACCAGCTCCAGAACATCAGGAAGGGGCTCCGTGGGGATTCAGTGATCCTCATGGGGAAGAACACCCTCATCAGGCGTTGCATCAAGTCTCACGCTGAGAGCACCGGCAACAAGAACTACCTTAACCTCCTCCCCTTGCTCGTCGTACGTAACCCCCGCTTTCCTTTTCTTTTCTTTTTTCTTTTTATTTTTTTTTAAAAAAAAGAAGAATCTTTACATGTGCACGCAACGGATCTCCATCTCTCTGTCTCTGTTTTCTTTTTAATGATGCCGCCGCTGCGATTGTTTGCGTTGCAGGGAAATGTGGGGTTGATCTTTACCAAGGGAGATCTCAAGGAAGTTAGCGAGGAGGTCGCCAAATACAAGGTTTCGCTCTTATCCCCTCTTTTAACTTCTGATGATGATTTAAACAACGCATTTGCTTAAATCAACTGATGCTGTTTGGAAATGCTGATTTTATTTTGATGCTAATCAATAAACAATCTGTTTGTATAATTTATCGATCTAAAGAAGACGTCTTACTATGTATTCGGTTGCATAAATTGCTTCGTTATTCATGTTGACATCTGTTAATTTGTTTATGGATTTTGGGCACATTGTTTACCTTACAAAGGTGATCCTGGTGTACCGTATAAAACGTTGCCTTTTTGAAATTTTGGGAATGCGCCTATAATTGCTCATGCCCCCTCATTTGACAATTGAATGCCATGCTTAGTCGTTTAGTTTGTAAAGTGTACCTTAATATGTTCATCTGACATGAGAGTTTATTGTTATGCTTGTTAAACCATTATTGGATTGGAAACATCTGTTTTGTACATATCTCCTCTTCAATCCTTGTCAAAGAACTAGTTAAGGAAAATATATATATGGTGACCCATCTTTTAACATGTTAAAACCTTGTTGAGCTGTTCAATTGGGCTATTCTTGCTTTTCCTATTCACTCTTTTTCTTTAAATTAAATGCTTGACCTCTACAAGTTACTCGAATGTGGGAACGAGAGTGTTTGGCCTGATCTCTTGGTTTTACTTGGCAACTTCTAAGTTGTACCTTTAAAATATATATATTGGGATGTCTTAATAGAAAAACAGGAAGGCTGCCATATTGTCCTTTCGCTTTTGCTGTCAGATGCTTGCGAGTGTTGACTGTCAAAAATAAGTTCTAAAATTACACATTGTAGCTACTTGTCTGGATAACGCAGTTTTCGGAACCTTATTGTCGATGGTATTAGTCACAGAAGCTATATGTTTCTTAAAGGCACACTGGTCCTGCCCTCAAATTCCTTTCATATAAAATTGTTTTTCCCACTTTGCACATGCTTCTGAGGTTTTTATTTTACACTTAACCAGAAAGCCCAGTATCTGATGTGGACATAATGAATATTGTAATTAAAATATGTCTCCCAGTTGACCTTATTTCTAAGTATTGCAGCTCTTATAAACGTCTACCGATGAATTTATGTTTTCTCTCCTTATCTGTTTAGAGTTACTGAAAGATGCATTTATCTGTATCGCTCAATGACAATTACTACATCTTTTTTCAGGATGGAATAACATTCTCTTTATTTGTAATGTTTTATTCCTCTTAGTGGAGATTAAAATTTTAATCTCCATTGAAACTGCCAGATTTTGTGGATCATCTAATTAGTCTCTGATACTGTACATGTGATGATCTAAACTTCTGTTGGATTGCTTGTTTCTCTTGTCGTAAATCAGGTTGGAGCACCTGCTCGTGTTGGACTTGTGGCTCCCATTGATGTCGTCGTCCCTCCTGGCAACACTGGGCTGGATCCCTCTCAGACCTCTTTCTTCCAGGTTGATCATTCAACTTTGATCATTCAACTATTGGATACATTGCAATGACTGTTTGTTGATGACAGCAAACGACTCTTATCTCTTAACTCTAATTTCAGGTGCTTAATATTCCCACAAAGATTAACAAGGGTACTGTTGAAATCATTACCCCTGTTGAGCTGATCAAGAAAGGAGACAAAGTGGGTTCCTCTGAGGCTGCCCTGCTAGCCAAACTTGGGATAAGGCCCTTCTCATACGGGCTTGTGGTTCTCTCTGTTTATGATAATGGATCTGTCTTCAGTCCAGAGGTGCTCAATCTCACCGAGGATGACCTCGTTGACAAGTTTGCAGCTGGTGTTTCTATGGTTGCTTCGTTGTCCTTGGCTCTCTCTTACCCAACTCTTGCAGCCGCGCCTCACATGTTCATCAATGCCTACAAGAACGTCCTTACTGTTGCTGTTGACACTGAATACACATTCCCACAGGCTGAGAGGATGAAGGAGTATCTTAAGGTAATGTTTGTTTCTGAATGCAAGGTTGTTAATGATGTTTTCATTGTGCATTTAGCAGCTCAAACTAACTAAGATCTTAAATTGGGGTTGTAGGATCCGAGCAAGTTTGCTGTTGCTGCTGCCCCTGTTGCATCTGCTGAGAATGCTGCTGCTCCTGCTGCCAAGGAAGAGGAGAAGAAGGACGAGCCTGCCGATGAGTCTGACGATGACTTGGGCTTTAGTTTGTTTGACTAAGTTCTTTGTCATCTAGGCACTAAAGTTACTTTGTTTGGTTTAGTGTGCTTCAGTTACTTAAAACTTATTTGGTTTTTTAGATTTATTCGTTACCTATGAGAAGCTAGGCTTCAGGACTTGATTTTACATGTTTTTGTTAGAATTCTCAACTCGGTTTTGTTTAATTTTTGGCTAGTTAAGTGTGATGTTGATGTGTTTTTAATGTTTGCTCCTTTTCTGTTCATGTTTAATATTTGGCTAGTTAACTGTGGTGTTGAAGCTGCGTCAGAAGCTGCGTCAACTATAATCTCTACTGTAAACTTCGTCGCAGGTAGAGCAGATGTGTATGGCTTTTTGTTATTCATACGGCTTACATGCCTTATTTCATATTGCTATAGTAAGTAAGAGCTGGAAAAAGCGTCAAAAGTAAAAATATTTGCATCAAATAAATGTTAAAATCTGTTCTATTATGTATGCTCTTGCCGTTTGTAATCGTCTATTAATTGCATTGTATTCGAGCATGGTTCTCGCGAATCTAATCTTTATCTGTTTTTATGGGAGATGGCTGAATCAAAAATTGTGACCATGACAGCATCATAATATTGAACTTGTAAAGGTGTTAAGTGGAAGATAGGACACCGATCTCTCTATTACCCTGGTTTCGTATTGTTTATAATCTTGAATGGTTTTGATTCAAATGTGATGTGCCAATAAGAACATCGAAGTTGTTCAGGGCAAAGATGGTACTCATGGGTACAGCATCTAACGGTTCGCTACTTTACCATCCAAAATAAATATTCAACTATTTAGACTGGGAAATTATTTTCGGCATAATGCATTATTATTTTGTGAATTGAGATACACTTATATAAATTTTGCATTATTCTTTTACTTATCTTTTTATCTTAGGGGAAATTGCCTCTAGCCCCCAAATCGAGTGCCTTTTGATTTAACCGCCTCCTATTTATCTATGTCATTCCTCATTGTTCGTACCTTCTCATCTCTCTTCTGTCCTAGCGAACCGACTCCAGAAACCCATTGCAAAATTTTAGCCCTAAATCAACCTACTCCAAAGCCCAATCGGGAAAAAGGGCCAGTGATTCAAACCCCAAAGCAACCCTTCATGCCAACTTCAGCGAAGACGACGACCCATCGTAGTACGTCGTCTCAAAAAGATCGTCGACCACAGCAGAGTGGAATGAAGATGGCGCTTCAATTGCTGATGCTCTACATGACATCGCAGCCAACCATTCTCGTCTCTCAAGTCCAGCTCAACCTAAAAAGCTAGTGCAACGAATAGATCTAAAGGGCAGCACCGGCACCATTGGTACCATCGGCACCCGACGCCGCCTCTAGAGTGCTCCTGGATCTACAGAGTGAAGCTAAAGAGAAGCACATCGCAGCTCAAAAAAAGTAATTTTTTACCGCAAAATATATGTTATTTATTGTGTTATTGTGAAGGATTTTTGTTAAGATGTGAATGTTAGCTTGTAGTTGTTAAGGAAGTGCACTAATTATTAGGTTTATGCATCAGTTGTTAAGGTTATTGATCTATTGACAATGTTATTGTTCAGTTGTGACATGTGACATGTTAGTTGTAAAGGTTTAGGGTTACTTGTTAAGGTTATGAATTGGTTTGTAAATGTTACTATGTACATGCGGCTGTTAGTTGTGAAGGTTACTGTTTACATGTGACTGTTAGTTGTTGATGTTATATTCAACTGTTGGTTGTGAAGGTTACTGTTTATATGCGGTTGTTGAGTCTACTGCTTACTTGAGGCTATTAGTTGTGGAGGTTAATGTTAACTTGCGACTCGTTAGTTGTTTGAGTAGTGCGTTTATTGTTAGGGTTATTGATTCATTGTTGAGGATAGACGTTTCTTGTGAAGCTTATGGATTTGTTGTTAAGTTTATAGCTATTTTGTAAAGTTTACAGCATGATTGTTATTGTTACAATTTTTTCAAACTATTTGTGTATCGTGTCATGTGCGCGTCACATGCACTGTGAGTACTAGTCTCTCTTTAAGAAAACATACCAGCATAAGGGGAAAAATGAAAATAAGAAGATTATCGCTCGTATTCAAGATTGTTATGGTTCATGTTTATGAGGTAGAAATGAATCGAATAATTAACAAACAGTTCATATTGTTCGTCTGAGCATTCATGGCGTTTGATTCGCTAGTTCATTTAGCAACAAGCAAATTTTTTAATATATAATACATAAACAAATAGAATTTGGCCAAATTTATATTTGATCCATGTGATTATTAACTATTCGTCAATATTTTGTATTCACTGCAAAGTCATCCATCCCAAGTTTTCATTGCAGATACAATACCATATAAATAGATAAGTATACACGTTTGATATAAGAATTAAGTTTTACTTTCTTCCCCATCTCTTCCTTATCTTACTAACCGTAGCTTGTCACAGGTTCCTTCTTTTCCTTTTTGACAATGAGCTAGGTTGGTATTGTTTTTTTTTCTCTTTGGCCTTTATGTTTTTTTAAGGAAAAAAAGGCAATAATGGTGTTTTTTCCATGCTTATTGAATTTACTTCTACTTTTAAGGGGAGCTTTTAGGTTGGCAATAATGATCTTTGGTGTTGATGGTTTAATCACACAGGTAAAAGAGAAGGTAACGGGGAATGAGTTGATATGAGAGCTACTCACTTTTTCGAATATCCGATTTGGAGTTGGACTGTTCATCCCTGCACGTGTAACAACTCGTAAGAGGACAGAGACCGGTTCCCTCATTGTTCCTTCGACGATCAAGTCAGCTTGTGTTCGAGTCGCAACATGAGAAGTGCAGTAGAATGAAGAAAAATGATGAGAAATTGCTTAGCTCTGCATTGGGAATAGTTTTTCCCTTTTATAGCCATGCAATAGGGGCATTTTAGTCTTTTCCGATCAATTCTGAGCTTGCGGCTGAGTCAACGTCGACTTTACAGGTGTCGACCATGGATTAGCCATAGGATGAGCGTTGTTATTTCGTCATTAATGAGATGGGATGAGTGACGCACGAAGCCAACGTGATCCGATGTGTCATAAATAGTGTTGGGGAGGGAAAAATAATGGTGCTTGTGAATCATTTAATGTGACATCGATGCGCTGTTACCAGGAGGGGGAGGAGTGGTTCTAGGTTGAAGTCGTCTTTTGGCTTGTAACGAGGGGTGTCGAAAAGTAACACCTTTCGAGTCGACCCAACAAGGTGTCAAATAACTGGTCGAATGGACTCATAGTGAGTCGTCTTCGACAAGGGAACCGACAAGTACTACCCTACGAGTTGACCTAAGGAGACGTTGACTCGGCGAGTCAGCTAAGTCGTGATCCGGGTAGTCCTGAGCGTCAAATTCAATCAAAATTCGATTGAATGGTGCGTGACGGGAGACACATGTCCGTTGCTGGCAAAGGGCCACAAATTGACGACTAAAAACACCATAACATTTGGTGGATTTTCTTTTTGCATGCTCATTGAAACTGTATTTGCTTTTAAAGGGCGCTTTTAGTAGCATCGGTATAGTATTTTTAAAAGCAGCTTTTATTTTTTAGTTAATATTTCATATATGGCCTACACTTTTTACGGTGATTTTAAAGCATAATTTTGACAAACACGTTAAATGCCTGTGGAAGCAATTTTTGATTTATGATTACCAATAACTATTTCTACATCTTATATAAGTGGCTTATGTAAGCAACTTATTATAAGATCTAGCAATACCGGACTGGTGCTACATCCCAACTTTACCCTCACAAAAAAAACTGCCTTTTTTCACATTCATTTATTTATTTTTATTTCCATAAAAATTGGCCAAAGTAAAGAGCAAGGTGAGCCTCCTTAGATTAAAAAAAGGGAAAATTGCTTGGGGGAACCACATTTAGTTAGGCTATGCATCCCCACCCCCCAACTAGAGTCAATCACTTGGGGGCACTTTGACCCAAGTTTTCAAGCTTTTACACCCCAAACCCACTGCCCAAGAAAACCAATTCCCAAATTACCCTTCTTCCCAATTTAAAACCCATTTTTTTCTCCTCAATCTGGCCCAGACCTTCCCCTCCCCCACCACCGCCGACGCCGCAGTCCCGTCCTCTTCCTCCGCCCTCCGCACCCGCGTCAACCGAGTGGAGGAAGCACTCATCGCTCACCAGCAACCTCCGCCACGCGACGCCCGGCCTCGGCATCGCCGTCGTCACCTTCGGCATCTACCTTGTCGGCGAGGCCGCCTACAACCGCTCTGATCCTCACTCCGGTCACTGAACAGCGGGAACCCTAACCAAAGGTCCAATGTTTAACTTCCAATCTCCCAATTTCTGAGATTTTTGTTAAAACCTAGGGTTTACTATGATTATTTTGTTTTTATTTGGGGGGGAGGGCATATATTTGAGTTTTTGGAGTTTTCAGGGTTTTGTGTGATTTCGGGTGTTATGGGAAAAACAAAGTTCAAGGGTCTGCAATTTACCCAGTAAGTTATTGTGCATGTTCTTGTGTTACAGGACACTCAGTTGCTTTTATGGAACTTAAAATTTGGAAGAAATTGTCGTTTATATATGCTAGATGGATTTTGGTGTAACTGATCAATTATTTGAAGTATTTGATTATATTCTGTTTATTTGCTACTTATAAGTTGTTTGCATTGTTCATGTGTTTGTAATAATAAGAAGAAAGATGAACCATTTGAGTTTATTTCTTGAGATGATGATAATAAGAACGTGTAGATTTTCTATGTTTGTAAACAATGCATAAGGTTGGTTGTGTAACGAGTTACAGATCAATGAAAATTTGAGATAATCCCCTTTTACGTTTGTGCCCTATATGTGATATTTGGTATAATGTGTGTCTTATGCTGCTGTTATGTGATATTTTGAGTGATATACTCTGCTGTTATATGGCATTTTGGTATTCTGTGTGACTTATGTTGCTGTTATGTGATATTTTGGTATTCTGTGTGACATATACTATTTTTATGTGACATTTTGGTATTTTGTGTGACATATGCTGCTGTTATGTGACATTTTGGTATTCTGTGTGACATATGATGTTGTTATGTGATATTTTTACATTCTGTGTGATATATTCTTGTTACCAGTTATATATGTTGCAGTTTAAGTGTTATGTGATATTTTTACAGATGTGATTGTGGCATACATGCATATTTTTTCATCAAGGCGATCCTAGAGGGAAGGGAGACAATGAACATTGAAGTCTTGCAAAGGGAGTCTGAGATATTAGGAGCAGGACTTGCTGCTCAAATCATATGCGAATGTGGTGAATTGAAGAAGTTACGATTGAAGTTAGATATTGACGATCCAGAATATCTTTTGTACTTTGAGGGTAATAATGTACCATTAATTGAGTGGAAGTATTAGACAAACACATGTAACTATTATGTTGTGATTTGAAATTAAAACTTGGTGTTGATTTTTCTTCTTCTATTTCTGCTACTTGGAAAAGGGGAAGGTCTAAAAGTGGATTGTCCTACAAATATTTTGGAGGTGTTTGAATAATTAGATTTGATTTGGTTTATCTTTGGCATGCTTATCTATGTTTGGGTACTAAGTATTGATGTAAATTTATTTAGATCGAAGTGTGAAAAAGTTTTATTACTCTATTATTTCAAAGCTCAAAATTATGGTTGTTATGTGACATATGTTGTTGTTATGTGATATTTTGGTGTTCTGTGTGACATATGCTATGGTGAAGAGGAGGGTCGGAGTATTTAAAGGACGAGTTGTTGATTCTTGAGTCTTGGTGGGTAAAGAAGAATAAGGGGATGATGATGAAGGAGGATGTGGAATGACTCTACTAGATCTAAATATCACATACAACAAATTACGATCATGTGTCACGTATAAACAAATTACAGTTATGTGACAAATAAACACATTCAGTATCAACAAATTACAGATAAATATCACATACAACACCTAAATGTCACGTATAAATAATAAATGTCACAAGCAACACCCAAATATCACAAATTACAGCCAAATATCACATACAACACCCAAATATCACGTATAAATATCAAATGTCACAAGCAACACCCAAAAATCACATACAACACTCAAATATCACATAGAACATTCAAATGTCACGTATAAACAATAAATGTCACAAGCAACACCCAAATATCACATACAATACCTAAATACCACATACAGCACTCAAATGTCACATATAAACAACAAATATCACATAAAAACAACATATGTGATATGAAACCGTCATATGTCACATGGAACTATCATATGTCACATAAGCAAGTTGACTTCAATAAAAGGACACCCGGAGTAATTCTAAGATGGCTTGTCACATGAAGGACAAATATAATTTTATAGCAAAAGTAAACAAGTTGACTTCCATTTCCTTATTAAATTTTACAAACCGATGAACTCTGTTAACCGTCCAAACGAAAAACCACATTGGAAGAGATTCCATCAAGGCTTCTCAACCTCCTCCTCCTCCTTCTCCCCAATCTAAGCCCACACATCTGCCTCATTGCCTTCTCAGCCTCCTCCTCATCCTCCTCCCTAATAAAAGGACACCTGCAGCAAGTTCTGTTCGTGTGACTTATTGGTATTAACCGTGACACATGTAAGAACCTTTCTTTTCAGATTCCATTTAATATGCTAAAGAAAAAATATCACCAAGAAATTACAAATGTACATTTTATCATTCACAAACAGCTAGTAAACATCCAACATCTAACATCCAACAAATATAATAGTTATATGTGTTTGTCTAATACTTCAACTCAATCAATGGTACATTATTACCCCAAAGTACAAAAGATATTCTGGATCGTTAATATCTAACTTCAATCGCAACTTCTTCAATTCACCACATTCGCATATGATTTGAGCAGCAAGTCATGCTCCTAACATCTCAGACTCCCTTTGCAAGGCTTCAATGTTCATTGTCTCCCTTCCCTCTAGGATTGCCTTGATGAAAAAATATGCATGTATGCCACAATCACATCTGTAAAAATATCACATAACACTTAAACTGTAGCATATATAACTGATAACGATAATATATCACACAGGATGTAAAAATATCACATAACAATAGCATATGTCACACAGAATACCAAAATGTCACATAACAGCAGCATATGTCACACAAAATACCAAAATGTCACATAAAAATAGCATATGTCACACAGAATACCAAAATATCGCATAACAGCAACATAAGTCACAGAGAATACCAAAATGTCACATAACAGTAGAGTATATCACTCAAAATATCACATAACAGCAGCATAAGTCACACAGTATACCAAATATCACATATAGGGCACAAACATAAAAGGGTTCATCTTTCTTCTTATTATTACAAACACATGAACAATGCAAACAACTTATAAGTAGTAAATAAACAGAATATAATCAAATACTTCAAATAATTGATCAGTTACACCAAAATCCATCTAGCAATAGTCACAACCCAAAAGGGGCAAAAAAATAAAAATAAAAATTGAAGGATCATCACATTTATTAGTTTACTGTTTCACTAGCTGCTTCAATGACATGCACATAGAACCGCCAGCAGATTGGAAGAACGACATTAACAATTCAATGCACACCATTGCTGGCACCCAATTAGCATACAAGATAACTTTTAAGGGAGGTTAACTTCAACCTGTCATATATCCTTCACTGGAAATTTCTCTATCTATAGTTCTATACATAAGCATTTTCCATTATTTTCTCAACTCTATAACTGAGTTCTAATCGCGCAAAAGAACAGGCGAAGGCTGCTTATAACTCGAACTACTCCCCTTAACTGATGGTAAGATAGAGCTAGAGCTGTCTTTTCACTACCGCATATTTGCTCTAACGCAACAGTTCAAAACCGTTGCGCTAGCCATGGAACCATCGCCCTTGAGCAAGTGCGACGGTTCTCAAACCGCCTCATATGCTGCTGTTGCCCTACCTTTACCGTAACGGTTTTGAACTCTATTGCGACGGTTTTTTGAACCGTTGCCCCTGCATCTAACGCAACGGTTTTAAAAGGCAAGCGGTTTTTAAGCCATTGCAACGGTTTTGATTGAGCTATTGCGACGGTTTTTAAGCTATTGCAGCGGTTTTGATTGAGCTATTGCGACGGTTTTCAAGCTACTGCAGTGGTTTTTTTAGATATTACAACAGTTTTAAAAGACCTAACGCAACGGTTTTAGTAGGCTAAAGCTATAGTTTTGATAGAGCTACGGCGACAGTTGGAGCTATTGCAACAGTTTTAAAAGACCTAACGCAACGGTTTTAGTAGGCTATAAGTATGGTTTTGATAAAGCTACGGCGACAGTTGGAGCTATTACAACAGTTTTAAAAGACCTAACGTAACAGTTTGGATTGAGCTATCACAACAGTTTGGATCGAGCTATCGCAACAGTTTGGATCGAGCTATCGCAACGGTTTTAATCGAGCTATTGCAACCGCTCAATCGAAGCTGTTCTTGGTTTCCTACGTTAAAATAATTATAGTATTTAATTACCTGGACAATCTTTTTAAGAACATGGCCAAGTCAAATTTTAATACACAATATAAAAGTGATTATGTTGAGCATAATCAACCATAATGATAAGTGCTAACATACATCAGTATAGTATAAAAACTATAAAGTATTAAATCCACACTACCAACATTTCAACTCAGAAAATATCGTACCGAACTAACATTCAAACAATGTACATCAACATTTGATTACAAAACATGAAACTTCTCGGTCAAAGACTATATTCTCTATTTGTTTCCAAAAACTTGTTCCTCAATGTCAAATACTCACTAGGAACCTGTCAGTATCAATCTCAATCTTGGCTTTCATCATTTCTGTACCTGTGTAAATTTCCATGAATCAGCATAACTTTTGCAATGATGATAATAAAATTGGGAAAAAAAGATGTTTGAAAAGGAACTTAAGAGAACATATTGATCCATGAGTACCATAAGCGTGATGAAAGGAGCAAAAAATTCTTAGTTTCAGAATTAATACAGACACATTTGACAAAAAAAGATGGTAGAGTAACTTTGAGGTAAATTTCACATAACTAACAAGAATTAGAAGGGGTCTCCCCCAAAAATATCGTGAACTATTTTATTCTATCATCTTTTTTCTCTAATTGAAGTAGTTTGCATATGATACAAAAATTGATAAATATATCTGGGAGCAGAAACAATACCGATTCAATGGCATAGCAAGGGACCATCAAGATAACACCAACCAGAAACTTCTGCTCCTGTAATTTCACAGACAAAAAAAAAATTAAAAAAATCCAAATCAAGCTCAAAAATAACAACGAAGATGACCGATGACGATGACCGACGACGACGACGATGACGAGAAGCAAAACCTCAGGATTCTTGTAAGCGGAGAGGTGTTGAAACAAGAGGTGCATGGACAGCGACAGCGAGACTACTACATAAACTCCGGCGATCGCCGTCGCCCATTGCGGCGGCGAGTAAGCGGCAAGGAACGGATATAGAGAATCCCCCCATGTAACCATTTGTATAGTTAGATGATCCCAAACATGTACAACTAGTGATATCTTGTGTATCGTTAGATGCTCCCAAACATGTAACCATTTGTATATTTCACATAATAAATGTACTGCATGTATACAAAAAGCACTGGGCATGCACATGAATCTTATCTGAACCCACACGTATCAAATTAAGGAGATATTAACACATAAAAAAGGAAAATTAAACTTTCCAAATTAACTCTCTGTCTACCCATGAATGACTACCTTATTTTACCTGCTGTTCTAGTAGAATTCTTACTCATTTTTATCATTCTTTTCTTTTGCCAAAAATAAACAAAATGGAAAAAAAATTCACGCAAACAAAGCAGAAAATTGGGCATTCTATAACATTGTTTGTCTATTACGATAATCTTAATGGTAAATTTTTAGAGAACTCCATGAATATCAATGGATTTGTATAAAAAGTTTCTAAACTTTAAGTACTAAACAAGCCAACTTATCAGTATCTATTTCAATCTCTCTTCTTTCTTTTCTTGCCCCCTGCAAAATCTCTTTGCATTTTTAAGTTTGCAAAGTAGCGATATCATCTATTTCTTCCTCCTCCTACTACTACTGTGGTTTATAGTATTGTTGATTGAATGCCTAATTATGTTTTGCTGTTTGAAGATGGGGACTTTAGATACTCAAATCATGTGAAAGTTGACATGTTTTATTGCCCAAAATACATGCAAATGTCATGTGGGTACATATATTCTTTTTACCTTTTGGCAATGACTGATGAGAAACTATGCGTTTATTCTAATAAAGCTGAAACTACCAAAGTTAACAATAATTTATAACCAATGCATTCGTATGGATTATCCAGTAGAAAAGTACCCATGCTACATTAACAAAACATTAAAAAACAAATGCAATTATAATACAGGTTTCTGACATGATATAATATTTAGAAAACATCGGCAAAAAAAGTACTCGTATAATTCCATATTATCCATGTATTGCCGACCGAAACAAATTATAGTATCGAATTAACAAACCAGCTGAATAATAAATCTCATTATCCAAGAATGAAGTATTGGGATAATGGATACAGCTTGAGCATGCATCCAGTATGTGCTGAATACCTTTTAAAACCAAACTAACAATCATGGAAACTTAGCTTTATGGTAGACCTTCGAACATAAGCAAATTATTAACAAAACGTGTCCTGTTTCGCTTACCCATTCCCATCAAAAAATCACCATCACCGTGCTCACCATCAGGTCATAATATCCTCTGATTTGTTATAACTTAAAATTCAGGTCATAATATCCTCTGATTTGTTATAACTTAAAATCACCATCACCGTGCTCACCATCAGGTCATAATATGGACGGCTATGCCTAAGAAAAACACATGGTTTTATAGTTTTTGATAAATTTCTTTCAAATTTATCTAACGAGTCAGCCTTACGAAACAAAAACACACCATTCACTAATCTACACCAAAACATATAATGTTATGTATATCAAAGTAACACACCAAACAATTGAGGAAACTCACAGTTTTGAAGTTTTTGATCCACAACTTACGCTTTTAGGATATAACTATCAAAACAAAGATTCCAGAAGCAGGTACAAAGATTCCAGAAGCATATTTACAGTCTCCATGATGTACCATTAGTTCTATTCAACTGCTGGGAATCTGCTTGAGTCCTACTTATAAAAATTATGATAATTTAAGTCTGATCCATGATGTACCTTATGATCTGACAGTCAGTGAGGGAACTGAATTTGATCAGAGTTTCCAAGAAGTATCGTGCAAAGATTAGTTACATCTTAAAGAGGACCATGGCATACAGATATAATAATTTAAGTGAATAAAACAGAAGGATATCAGACTTGCTCATCTGATTAAACTCAGACATCAAGAAGTCGTTATCCTATTTAACTCAAACCTGTCCAGATCTAGTCCTGTGGCTTTAATTGCGTTTGTATACATGTTTGTGTACAAAGCAAAATGTGTACGTGTTTGTGTCTGTTTGTTTCAGAAGGCAAAAGAGCAAGGAAATAAAGAACAACAGTTGTCATTAGCTATTCTTAATTAAACAGCTATTCTGCTAAGGGGATATGGGTCTGTATTAAGGCAAGCAATGAATGAAGTCATGAATAGAGTTACACCTAACTAGCTTTAGCTACCCATCTTATTTTTCTCTAAAATTTGTAGAAACAACAAGAACAACAGTATGTTCAAAAGAAACAAAAACAATGGTATTAATAGAAAATTAAATTCTTACCCTTCCATTTTGAGAATGCCAAATCTTTAGTAAAGCTCTAAATTGACCCTTGGGAACAGTATTGGGGCGCTTTTTCCATCTTTCTCCATCATTTTTTAAACCAGTAAAGCATTGACGTAATATAATACCAAACAAAGTTTCCATCAGTTCAGTGGTTGTAGGTCTGAACAGCAAAATACACGGGGGTGTGAGATCGAGTTTCAGTTTAAGGTTATATATCATGACTTTGTCAGAACTGATGATCTTATTATCTGCAAGTGATAAGAATATATAAAGTTTCCAAACAAAGTTTCCATTATTTGCACTCACTGCAAAATAAATCCAGGTCTGCAAGTGATAAGGCACAGGTTGAACCCTGAACACTAAGAAGATTCAATTAGCAGCTACGCATATAAATTATGAAGTATGAACTCTTTTCAATACAAATAAATATGTTTCCTCACCTTTGCATCTTATTATCTTTCTTGATCCAACAAGTCCAGACGTCACATGACTATCCAATCCCTCGCAAAAAAGAATAAACTGATACAACAGTTCAAACATTCTACTGATACAACAATAAACCGACAAATGGGCATCATTTGATGTACAAGACAGTAATGATACTAGACTGAGCTTCACTAGTGCCATGAGAATCAAAAGCCCCTATGGTGGAGGCACAACTACAAAATTGATAACCTGACAGGTCACATGACAGGAAACAGCCCTTGAATTTGTACAGCAAGCAATATGGACCTTAGGGACAAAAGGATATAAACACATCCACTCTCCCTCACAAGGCTGATGATGTACATAAGAGGTGGCGCTATCAAAAGAGACCAAAACAAACAGCAAACAATATCAACTTTTTTTAAGTGTCCTACATTTTGTTTAATTGCTGCTGCCCCTTACTCTCATTTTGTTTAATTGCTGATGTCCCTCCTCAAACAAGGCAACAGGATAAAGGCGAGAAGGCGGTTTCTTTTCTGAAAATCATACCAGATGAACACCCTAAGTCCTCAATTAGCATACAACTGTAAATGACATGGTATAACTTTGGACTAAGATGCTCTACTAAAATGCTATTTATCCATGGACCATTCATAATCGAATGGATATTAAAAACATCAGGTACACAATATGAGACGTCACGTTAAAATCATATCGATTAACAAAAAAGTATGTTGTTTCAAGTTGGATATTAAAAACATCAGGTACACAATATGAGACGTCACGTTAAAATCATACCGATTAACAAAAAAGTATGTTGTTTCAAGTTGCACATGTGACAAATATTACATGGATGCTTCCCAAACAATGGATTTAGGATTGAGAATTCTAGATTTGAAATTACCTCAAATGATCTCTTCTCTTTTGAACTTGATCTAGAATCACCCACTGTTTCCATCGCTCAAAGAGAAGTGACTAACTAGTAATAAATGAAAAGAATCACATAAGTACTAGATACACGAAAAATAGATAATAAAAACTGAAGTGTCAGGTGTTCAGGATTGAGCTTATATGATACCAAGCTAGATGAAAGTTTAATAAGACACCCTTGCTCTGATCAAAATCAAGATAAGGACACAACTAATAATTGGTCAGCTAGTCTTTCTTAAATCCATTTTCACCAAAATCCCAAGGCTTCATGTAACTTTAGATTTTTAATCAAATATGAGCATTTCATACAATTGTAGTGTTTCTGTCAGTTGCAAACATTTGTTTTAACATAACTAATAAATGCAGCTGCAGTTAATAAGTACTTTTTACTGTACATGTGAAAAAAACTAAAAACACAAATAAACACCGGCAAACAAGATGAAATTTTGAAATTTTAAAACTGAACTTACTATATCATGCAACACTTGTTATAATGCAAATGGATATTCTGCAGTGATAGTGAGGAAATATTTCATCACAAACCTGGGATCCAACTTTGCAAGCCTCAAGATAATATCTAACTGCTCAACATCACGTAAATCAACAGAAAGCAGCTTATAATAATCGCTCAACACTTCACCTCTTTCTAAAGGGGAAAAAAGGGCCCAGCACAGGAATATTAGAAAACAGAAAAAGGAAATGAGAACATCTTAACTCACACAGATAATTAATAAACTAACTACTAAGAATGACAACATTGTACACTACTCTTGGCCTTCTCTGAGAACATCTGTCTGTGAGCATTGAGCATGTATTTGCATGTGTATATGCGCATGTATTTGCAGGTGGGTGGGTGTGTCTGTTTGTGCGTGTGAGAGCATATTGCATTTGACAAGTTGCTGAAGATTCAGTAACACTGATATCTTCATTAAAAAAACTAACATTTCACAACTTGGGCTTCAAGACCAAATGAAGGGCCTAAAATTAACTATGTCAGATTCATAGTGGAGATGACCTTAAGCAGAAAAGGTACCATTTTATAAATCCTTAAGACTAACTTTTTTATTTTGTTCATACAGCTTAAGCTAATGAAACTATGAAGTTTTGCCTCAAAAATTCCGTAGACATGGAAGATGTCTAAAATAAGTAGGTAAGTTGATAAGATTTAATCTACTTTATGAGCATAACAGCAGTTAAACACAACACTATTAGCAAATTTAATTCTTGAAAGTCCCTTCTAATGGATCATACATCATCAAAACTTACTAACCAAACTTTTTTTTGGGTATTCTTCTTAAGTCTTCATTTTGCTGCTATAGCATATTTTAAGAGATACTACCAGCATTCCAGTAAATCATTGATCAAAAACATTATCCATAAGGCTTTCTTATATACAAGATGATTAACAGATAATCTTTTCTCTTGCATTTATGAACTGAGAGAGAACTACATAAATGTTACCGCAAGTAAAACAAAGACAAACGTCAAAACAAAAATCTCAATCATATACATAGAGAAACAGTTCAATTTCTTTCATTTGAAAGAAATTGAACAGAAAAATACAATTTGGGATGGGATTACGTTAATTGACCCATGTTGGTCCAAGTAAGATTAAAATAGAAGGTGTAAATTAATGTGTAATATATGGGATATATATGAAGGCTGTATAATCTTAACTGAACAAAAATTAGTAAATTATGAAATAACAATTTAGTAACTTCTTTGATATATACATTGTTGGGCTTAAAACAGATGAGCTTGCCCATCAAGCCTAGCACAACTTATGCCTAGCTATACTCACACACAAAGGAAACAAGAGAGGCTAACTGAAATCAACGAATCAACAAAGAACTCCAAATATGTAAGATACCTAGGAGAGTTCATGCCCAACAGCTAAATGTTAGAAGGAAAAAATCCAATCTCTTATAAACACACAATCATAGAAATCACTAAATTTAACTGGAAATATCAATTTGAACTCAGAAAGCGATAGTGCGAATTGAGAAATCAAAATATCGTGAGAAGAGATAGGTGGAGCAAACCCTAGAAAGCTCCGGCGAGGACTGGGCTCAATTTCTGGAGCAACGAGAGTAGCTCGACGATGAAACCAACGAGATGAAAACGGCGACGAAAGTTAATGGACTCCGGCGAGGACTGAAAACGCTGACGAGACCAACGAGAGTAGCTCGACGACGAGAATGGCAACAAGCTCGAAGATGATATCGGAGAGGGGATTGGAGATGAGATCCAAGATGAAAACAGCGACGAATTCAGTGATGAGATCGCCGATTATACGAAGATCTTGGCCACGGCGATTTTAGGGAGTTTTGGCCGTGGCGGCGGCGGCGATTTTAGGGATTTGAGAGAGAGAGAGAGAGAGAGAGAGAGATTTCCTTTAACTGGTTTTAAGCGATGCGGTC
Organism: Asparagus kiusianus; assembly: GCA_022839385.1. Lineage (NCBI taxonomy): Eukaryota > Viridiplantae > Streptophyta > Magnoliopsida > Asparagales > Asparagaceae > Asparagus > Asparagus kiusianus. The sequence goes on from BQKN01066822.1 coordinate 182,255, forward strand.
AAACAGTGGGCTTTTCTCAAGCTCAAAGGCCACTAACAATTATTAAGCCCAGAAACAATTATTAGAGCTATGGCAACATTTTATATTAAATGTTGTATTACACCCTAAAAACCGTTACGATAGATATCTAACGCAACAGTTAAAACCGTTGCGCCTTAACCGTTGCAGTAGATCAATTATGTGGTAGTGTTTGAATTTGTTCTTCTTATTATTACAAACACATGAACAATGCAAACAGCGCTTATAAGTAGCAAATAAACATAATATAATCAAATACTTCAAATAATTGATCAGTTACACCAAAATCCATCTAGCATATATAAACGGCAATTTCTTCCAGATTTAAGTCCCATAAAAGCAACTGAGTGTCCTGTAACACAAGAACATGCACAATAACTTACTGGGTAAATTGCAGACCCTTGAACTTTGTTTTACCCATAACACCCAAAATCACACAAAACCCTAAAAACTCCAAAAACTCAAATACATGCCCTCCCCCCCAAATAAAAACAAAATAATCATAGTAAACCCTAGGTTTTAACAAAAATCTCAGAAATTGGGAGATTGGAAGTTAAACATTGGACCTTTGGTTAGGGTTCCCGCTGTTCAGTGACCGGAGTGAGGATCAGAGCGGTTGATGCGGTTGTAGGCGGCCTCGCCGACGAGGTAGATGCCGAAGGTGACGACGGCGATGCCGAGGCCGGGCGTCGTGTGGCGGAGGTTGCTGGTGAGCGATGGGTGCTTCCTCCACTCGGTCGACACGGGTGCGGAGGGCGTAGGAAGAGGACGGGACTGCGGCGTCGGCGGTGGTGGGGGAGGGGAAGGTCTGGGCCAGATTGAGGAGAAAAAGAATGGGTTTTAAATTGGGAAGAAGGGTAATTTGGGAATTGGTTTTCTTGGGCAGTGGGTTTGGGGTGTAAAAGCTTGAAAAATTGGGTCAAAGTGCCCCCAAGTGATTGACTCTAGTTAGGGGGTGGGGATGCATAGCCCAACTAAATGTGGTTCCCCCAAGCAATTTTCCCTTAAAAAAATTACCCGGCTCGAATGGATATGCTGTTGTTTGATTCGATTCTGCACTATTGGCGGCAAAGTCAGGCATTCTTTCAATCCCCGCGCGAAAACAGACCCCTTTCTTCAGAAGAATACTAACCCTCTTCCCCCCCACCCGCACCAAAATTCTTTCGATCGTCTCTCCTCCATCACTGATCTGCAGCAAAGAAACCCTAGAAAAATGCCAGGGAGCAGAATCGTGAACGCATCGATCACCGCTTCCGCGCTGGAGGTTAGGGAGGAAGGTCCGACGGTCAGTAGAAAGCGATCAAGAAACCAATCCAGCCCGGAAACGACTCCGATCAAGCCTCAGACTCCGATCAAATGGAGATCTCCTCGCAGACGCGCCGACGCCGACAAAAATTGCGAAGGAGACGTGAGGCAAACTCGTTCCGGATCCCTAACCCCCCTTCCTAGTAATAAAAATATTAACTTTCTCCTTTCCCTTCAAATAGGTTTCCACCGACGCGAAGATCGTAGATTCTCCAAGAAAATCTCCGAGGAAAAGGTTGTCCGATCAATTGTCTCAAAAGACCAAGTGGAATCCAAGAGGCAAGTCGATTCTCTCTCGCTCTTTCTCTCTCTTTACCCCAACACCTACATTTTTTTTTTTTTTTTGCTTTCAAATTTGATTTCTCATCACGCGGTCATCGATTGCCAAGACCTGCATGAGTAGAACCCTTTCCCCTATCCTAAGTCGTTTGAATAACATTTCCGTAATTCTCTCTCCTCTCATCGCGCGTACGAACTTGAATGCGAAGCATTTTCTTCCCGAGTTGCAGTTGAGGATCTATTTTGCTAAGACTTTATCGTTGTAATTGGTTAGAAGGCCTTCAATCGTCTCCAATGCAACTGCACTGAGAGCCTCAGAAGCTACATTATTACCTCAATTGGGTTTCACCAACTCGGTTTCATCTCTCTATCAAATAGTTAATTAACTGGGATTCACTTTGATATTGTCTCGCTCTTGTCATAACCGACTAATGTGGTTGCAAATACATCATGTGCAGATCCTGCACAGATGCAAGCTGTGAAGGAAGCATTGCATGTAGCTACGTCGCCGACCAATGTTGTGTGTCGCGAAGAGGAGCAGAGAAAGGTTCTCGACTTCTGCAAGGGATGCATTGAAAAGGAGAAAGCTGGTAGCTTGTATGTGTGTGGATGCCCTGGTACTGGTAAAACAATGTCTATTGAAAGAGTGAAAGAGCTCCTTCTGGTGTGGTCAAAAGAGGTATTTAACTTTATAAACCTCTCGCTCGCTCTGTCAATTAATATTCGTCATATACATTTTGAGTTGTTTCGTTGAACTCTTATCAACGGAACACATGGGGTAATTACTCACCATATCTCTCAAGAAAATATCGTTCATATATAGAATTAAGAGAAGTCTTGAATCACAATCTTTTAACAGAAAGCAGAAGATACATTAATATGATTTATGAAAAGTTTGCTTGGATATATTTATGCTTGTTGGTAAATCAGAATATCCAATAATAAAAAGTAATGGATCACATATGACCGCAACATCCTGTACGGTACAGAAATATGGATCTGACCAAATAAGTTATAATTCTTCTGTTTTGCTGCTAGGCGATGAATGTAACGAGAGCTAGAGTAGGAGTCTTGTTGGGGATTCGAAACAATCAATCGAACCCTTGCCCTTCCGGACCTTGTGTTGAAAGTAGGAAAGTAAGAATAAATTATAAATAAAGATCTAACCTTGTAAAAACAGTAAAGAAGATGAACACACAGATTTAACGAGGTTAGGCAACGTGCCTACGTCCTCGGGAGCCACACCACACAATCTTTCTATTAATTGAAGAAGAAAATACAAGCTCTCAAACAAGGGGTTAATCTCTCTGAGATTCTCTCTCTCTTTGCAGTCAAAAAGCTCTCTTTTTTATGATCTACAATGCCCTAAAATCGTTTAGGTATTTATAGAATCCTGAAACAAAACAGAGTCCCAAACAGTTTAGGAAACTGTCTGGGCGATTCGCGGTCGACCGCCGTGCCAAGGCCGGTCGACCGGTCAGAACGAAATTTGTTTACAGGGTCTCGTACACATTTGCGGTCGATCGCAGCGACCACGCCGGTCGACCGGCCAGAGCGACCGAATCTTCTCAGTTTCCTGCAGTGCACGCGGTCGATCGGATATGCCACTGCGGTCGACCGCACAGTCTTCTGACTGTTTTCTTCGTCTTTTCGATTGTAGCTTTGGGTCTACACACTTAGACTAACAATCTTCCACTTGGAGACCAAAGCGTCATCAACAAGCTCACCCGAACTCTCCCCTTCTTCGCATGTATCTTTTTCCCTGAAAAAATTCTTCCTTCAATCAACACTATCCCGGCGATCTCGCCGATCCTCGTAGTGTGGCTCCGCCTTCGTCTTCTACTCGTGAAGGCCAACTGAAGTTGCACACAACTCCAGTTTCTCAATGGTAACTGCCTTTGTCAACATGTCCGCCTGATTTTGACTCCCCAAAATCTTCATTAAATGTAACTTTCCCTCTTCAACTAGCGAGCGTATAAAATGGTATTTGACGTCGATGTGCTTCGTTCTGGCATGATATACTGGATTCTTGGCAAGATGTATAGCGCTCTGGCTATCACAATAAAGAACTCCTCTCCCTTGCTTCAGATCCAACTCTTCTAAGCACCCGTTCAACCAGATCATCTCCTTGCTTGCTTCAGTCACCGCGACATACTCAGCCTCGGTTATGGACAAAGTCACAATCTTCTGCAGACGTGAGACCCAACTCACTGCTGTCGACGCTAAGGTATAAACATACCCCGTGGTGCTCCGCCTCGTATCATGATCACCGGCGAAGTCCGCATCCACATATCCCTGCAGTACCAATTCTTTCCTCCTGAAACATAGTGGTTTATTTGTTGTCCCCCTCAAGTACCGCATTATCCACTTTATGGCCTCCCAATGCTGCTTCCCTGGATTGCTTGCAAATCTGCTCACAACTCCCACTGCATGGGCGATGTCCGGCCTCGTGCAAACCATTGCGTACATGAGACTCCTAATGACCGAAGAATATGACACCCTGCTCATATGCTCTCTATCTGCATCTGTCTTAGGCGATTGCTCCTCAGATAGTTTGAATTGACTTTCAAGGGGTGTGCTAACAACTTTAGCATTCTGCATGTTAACCTCTGAAGTACCTTCTCAATGTATTCAGCTTGGCTCAATCTCAATGTCCCTGCAGCTTCATCTCTACTGATTCGCATCCCTAGAATTTGCTTTGCTGCACCCAGATCTTTCATTGCAAATTCCTTTGCTAGCTGCCTCTTCAAACTGTTTATCTCCTCTAAACACGGTCCTGCTACCAACATGTCATCAACATATAATAACAAAATAATGAAGCTGGACTCGAACCTTTTGAAATAACAGCAATGATCTGAATTGCATCTTCTGTAGTCATTGTTCTACATGAAGTTATCAAACTTCTTATACCACTGTCTCGGGGCCTGTTTCAAACCATATAAGCTCTTCTTGAGCTTGTACACCATCTCTTCCTTTCCTTCTTCAATGAAGCCAACAGGCTGCTTCATGTAGATTTCTTCATCCAAGTCACCATGAAGAAAGACAGTCTTCACATCTAACTGCTCAAGAAAAAGGTCTTCTGCAGCTACCAAACTCAATACCACTCTGATGGTTGTGAGTTTCACAACAGGAAAAAATATCTCCGTGTAGTTAACTCCTTCCCGCTGTTAAAACCCTTTCACTACTAATCTGACCTTGAATCTCTTGCTTCCATCACTCTCCTGCTTGACCCGGTAAACCCATTTATTGTGCAAGGCTTTCTTCTGTGTAGGTAGCTGGGCTAACTCCCATGTCTCATTAGTGAGTAGAGAATCCATCTCCTCCTGCATCGCATGCTCCCACTGCTGAGATTCACTCACTTGCATCGCCTCTTCATAGCTTTCCGGCTCACCGCTATCTGTCAGCAATAAATAGTCAAGAGATGAAAGGTATTTGGGATTTGGTTTGGGTACCCTGGATGACCTCCTAGGCTCCACGTCCTGGGTAGTTTCTTCTGCACCTGGAGCCTTCTCCGTTCTGTGGTCAGAACAAACATCATCTCCCCTATCTGGAAGTTCCTCTATATCCATATACTCAGATCCATCTGTATCCGTAGTGCTGCTCCCACTGCTTCGGCTATCCTTGGCGTTGTCCCTATCCTTGTACATCACCTCCTCATTGAATATCACATCCCGGCTCCTGATGATCTTCCTGTTCTTCTCATCCCAAAGGCGATACCCGAACTCATCAATGTCATATCCAATGAATGTGCACTTCTGTGACTTTGCTTCTAGCTTGTCCCTGACATGGTCACTGATATGAACATATGCCACGCAGCTAAATACCCGTAAGTGTGAGAGATTTATCTTCTTTCCACTCCAAACCTCCTCTGGAATCCCAAAGTCTAATGGAACTGATGGCCCGTGATTAATAAGGTATGCTACCGTATGCACCGCATCCGCCCAAAATGTCTTAGGCAGACCTGCATGTAATCGCATGCTCCGAGCACGCTCTGTCAAGGTCCTGTTCATCCTCTCTGCAATGCCGTTCTGCTACGGCGTCCCTGGAGTAGTCCTCTCTAAGCGAATCCCATTCGTAGCACAGAACCTCTTGAACTTCTCCAGCTCGTATTCTCCACCATTATCTGATCTCAAGCACTTCACCTTCAGATCTGTCTCGTTCTCGACCATGGTCTTCCACTTTTTGAAGATTTCGAACACCTCTGACTTGTGCTTCATGAAGTAAACCCACACCTTCCTCGAGTGATCGTCGATAAATGTGACGTAGTATCTCAAACCGCCAAGAGAAGACACACTGGCTGGACCCCATACATCTGTATGAATCAACTCTAGTTTCTGAGCCTTAGGTGGCCTTCCACCATTCTGAAAACTAACCCTTTTCTGCTTCCCAAAGATACAGTCTTCACAAACTCCGACTTCCACGGTGTCGATCCCGGTTAGCTTTCCTTGTGAGTGTAGGATTTTCATCCCCTTCTCGCTCATGTGCCCTAGCCTGTTGTGCCACAGATCTGTACTCTCCTTACCAGCTGCAATTGCGAGGGTGTCACTCGCATGTGAAGTGAGGTAGAGAGTCCCTGTTTTATTACCTCGGGCAATAATCATCGTGCCGTTGGAGATTCTCCACGAATCCCCGGTAAATGTCGAAACGTAGCCTTCTGCTCCAAGCTGTCCCACCAAAACAAGATTCCTCTTCAGCTTCGGCACGTGTCTCACGTTCTTCAAGTTCCACTTGGAGCCCTTCATCTGTATCTGAACGTCGCCCTTTCCAATAATATTGTAAGGTTCATTATCCCCCAAGTATACTTTACCAAAGTCCCATGCTACATAGTTCTGAAGAAGTTTCCTATTAGCAGTGGCGTGAAAAGAAGCTCCTGAGTCGATGACCCAAGAATCAGAATCGCTATCCATAGCAAAGATCAAGGCATCCTGCACGATATGAGCCTCCTGCTCACCCGCATCCTTCTTTGGTGCTTTGCAAACTGAAGACATATGGCCCTCCTGGCCGCAGTTCCAACACTTCCCTTTGATAGACCTAACCTTCGAGTTCGGCCTCTTCTTCACTGATTTCGACCGATTCCTGTTCTGGTTCTCTTTCTTCTGGCTTCTGCCTCTCTGCTCGAAATTTAGGGCTGAACCTGAGCCTTCTGATTCGGACGATTTCCTTCTAACCTCCTCGGATAGAATCATGCTAACAACCTCATTCAGCTTCAACTTCTCTTTCCCCGCCGAATTGCTGATTGCCGTCACACAACCTGCCCAACTATTCGGCAACTGCGATAGTAGTAGAAGGGCCTGCACTTCGTCATCGAACGTGATGTCCACGGAGATAAGTTGATTAACAATCGTGTTGAACTCGCTGAGGTGCATCGTGAAGGACCGTCCTTCTGCCATCTTGAGGTTGAAAAGAGTTTTGACAAGATGCACCTTGTTTGCTGCCGACGGTTGCTCGTACATCTTCGCGAGCGCTTCCATGAGCCCCACCGTCGTCTTCTCCTTCAGAATATTGTGGGCTACTGATTTGGCGAGCGACAACCGGATTTGTCCTAGAGCCTTCCTATCCAGTACCTCCCAATCACCATCTGACTCCTCTTTCTTCTTTCCCTTTTCCTTGCCCAACAGCGGGCGATACAAGTCCTTCTGGTACAGATAGTCCTCCATCTGCGACTTCCAGTAGGCGAAGTCTGAACCATCAAACTTCTCGATCTTTGATTTGCTTTCCTCTGTCATGACTTTCACACAAAGCTCTGATACCAGTTGTTGGGGATTCGAAACAATCAATCGAACCCTTGCCCTTCTGGACCTTGTGTTGAAAGTAGGAAAGTAGGAATAAACTACAAATAAAGATCTAACCTTGTAAAAACAGTAAAGAAGATGAACACACAGATTTAACGAGGTTCGGCAACGTGCCTACGTCCTCGGGAGCCACACCACATAATCTTTCTATTAATTGAAGAAGAAAATACAAGCTCTCAAACAAGGGGTTAATCTCTCTGAGATTCTCTCTCTCTTTGCAGTCAAAAAGCTCTCTTTTTTATGATCTACAATGCCCTAAAATCGTTTAGGTATTTATAGAATCCTGAAACAAAACAGAGTCCCAAACAGTTTAGGAAACTGTCTGGGCGATTCGCGGTCGACCGCCGTGCCAAGGCCGGTCGACCGGTCAGAACGAAATTTGTTTACAAGGTCTCGTGCACATTTGCGGTCGACCGCAGCGACCACGCCGGTCGACCGGCCAGAGCGATCGAATTTTCTCAGTTTCCTGCAGTGCACGCGGTCGACCGGATATGCCACTGTGGTCGACCGCACAGTCTTTTGACTGTTTTCTTCGTCTTTTCGATTGCAGCTTTGGGTCTACACACTTAGACTAACAAGTCTTACTTGTCTTGCCACATGAAGTGATGAAAGCTATCATAAATGACTATTTATAGCTGTTTCATTCTTTGTGCTTCTTAAGCATCTAACAATGTTAGTTGGTTGCCATGGTAATCAACTGTAAAACCTAAGCACATGTTGCCCACAATTTTGAATGGGATAAGAGAAGATTTACTTATGGCGATATATCATATACATGTTGTAATTTGTTACAGACAAATTTTGTAATTATTATAATTTCTTGTCCCATCAACTGGGTAACTTGAACTTATAACTTCATGTGACAAATAATTATATGTTTTCCACCGCATATCAGATTTGTTATGTTCACCGTTAAACTCCTTTTAACATATTTGTTAAATACATTACCATTTACTTGCATGCTCCTAATATGCAATTGCCTTTTTTTTAACAATGACAAGGTTACTATTAGTAGTATGTTAAATTCTGTGATGTCTAACTATATATATGAAGGTATACATGCTTCATTTTAAGATTATTTTTCTCCTTAGCACGTGGCATAATCCTCACTTCGTGCAAATAATTGCTACTATATTTAACTTTCAGAGGGGATATCAGTTGCTGGACATGATAGCTATAAACTGTACTTCTCTCGCAAACACATCTGACATTTTCAGCAAGGTATTCTATAAAGACAATGACGTAGTTTGGTCCAATGAAATAAAAAAGAAGCATGCCACAAAAAAATTCCTCCAAATATTTTATTGCAGATACTGGAGAATTTTCATCCTCATAAGAAGATGAATGGCTCTTTCTCTCCTCTTCAGCATCTCCAGACTTTGTTTTCTCAAAAGGGACAGCTAACTTCTCGAAGGATGATGTAAGTAACAAACTCGTTTACTGCAATTTACATTTTTCAAAGTATTTCCACATTACGCATAGTTTTCAGAATATTTTATTTCATGTCAATCTCATTAGTAGCGACTTTGATATCACTATCTTCTTGGTGACAGATTGCTGGTCATTGATGAGATGGATTACTTGATCACTAGAGATCGTTCAGTGTTGCATGATCTTTTCATGCTTACAACCTTCCCATTTTCTAGATGCATACTAGTAGGTATATCTTTTTTATGATCATAATTAATATTATGGAGCTAGCATTTGCCGTAACTTCAAATTGTGTGGTAAATAAGTCCCTGGTTTCTGTTTGATCTTGAATTTGATATTTGCACTGATTTCAGTTTTGTTTGTGCAGGAATAGCAAATGCGATTGATCTTGCAGATAGGTTTCTTCCAAAACTTGAATCCCTGAATTGTGAGTATGGTGGACTCATATTTATCTTTCTTACAACTGTCAGTTTTATAGAGAAAGTACTAGGGATAAACGTTTTAGAGCTCTCAAATTCTTAAAACATTCTGCTTTGTGATTCACAGCTCATTTCGTACCGCACTGCACCATTTCAGAACTAATTATTTTCTTGGAAATTATTGTGTTAACATCAGGCAAGCCCTCTATCATAACATTCCGCGCCTATTCTGCAGACCAAATACTTAAGATTCTACAGCAGAGGCTTATGGTAATTCCTGCATTCCTTCACCGCTTTATCATTTCCTTGGAAGTCTCTAATATAGCAACTACTAATGATTTATCAATTCTAATGTAGCATAGGTTATAATTAAAAGACCTTTTTTTCTCTTAATTAGGTTCTTGGATATGATGTCTTCCAACCTTCAGCGTTAGAATTCTGTGCTAGAGTAAGTGTTTATGCTTCTCTTAGTCTGTTTAATGATTAGCAATTTTTGTCGTCATCATATATTGCAATACACAGCATTCTTCGTCAGACCAACATGAATTTCTGTTGTCTTCTCACATCTATATCCTTTATTTGCTGATAGTTGTCCTCCTAAATGTTAATTGTTATAGAAGCAGCAGAATTTCAATTCCAACTGAAGTTTTTCAATACAGCTTCTACTCAACTGAGGTTCATCATGGTCCTACACTAGTACAAATAATTGCATTACGGTACTTTCTTCTACCAAGGATTTGTCCAAGCTTAGTATGCAAATTTCACTGAAGTGTATAGTCAGTTCATTACTCTGAAGGTCTGATTAAGAGAGTGAACTTCACAATTTCCAGTTGAATAGTGTGAACTTCCTACAAAGTCAACATAAGAACGATGTTGCTACGATAAGTTCAAACTATTCAAGTTAGTAGCAATAACATAAGTAAATTATTTGTTGTATTTATTAGATAGAAGACATTAGTATGTTACTTATAAAACCTATATATTTAAGTAATTTTGCCATCTTTTAACATGTATTCCTTGAGTCCCTTATACATAAAATTTAAATGGGGTATAGGAATAAGTATCTTACGTACAGATTAAAGACAGTGAAATACACATTTAAAACAACACCATATGTCCTTATGCAATAGTGTAAGAAACTTATCAACAACTAGGCAATGCATACTTCTGTAAAAGAGCTCAGCCCTATCCAGCTCTTTAGGTACCCATTAAATCCTTTGTATGATTGAACAATTAGAAGCATCAGTTTAAAGCATAAATTATTTGAAACATGTTTTCTTTTAACCATCAACTGACAATTTTTTAATGTCAGAAAGTTGCAGCTGCCTCAGGTGACATGAGGAGAGCGCTTGGTGTTTGTCGGTAAGTTTATTTCAGTGTTGATGATTGCTAGGTGTCTTGCAGCTGCTATACATAGTTTATTGTGTTTTGATACCTCATGGTTATAAATAATCAATACTTAAGACTGTTAAGTTTTTCTTTTCCTCTTCTTAATGTACTACATATACACGTGTGCATGTGAGAGAGTGAGGTTACAATACACATCATCAAACACAACTGGATCAAAATCAAGTGATTTGGAATTGCCTATCCCACAATTCAAGTACCTCAAAATTACCAACTGTTGAGACTGTTGCATGCAATCATTTCTAAACTCCGCCTGTGCTGTGCTTTATTCTATTGCCAGCGTTGCATGTCCCAAGCCAGGATAAAGGAGGAGGGTTGCATGTTTTTTTTTTTTTTGCATGCAGTCATTTCTAGGTGATGAGATGTGTAGAGCGGAAATTTTTAATCCAATTTTATTCTCTGATTTTTAGGACATATAGATCACAATTGATAGTTTGGATCATCAATATTGATGAATGAACATATAATTTCATATGTAGGTGTAAACTTCTTAGTTACACCATATGTGTATCGTACCCTTAAGATGTGTGCATGTTTATCTATATTTGTGTATGTATATGTATATGTATATGTATATACATTTAAATATGTGTGTGCGTGCCTGTGTGGATGGAGTGTCAATGTGGTGTGGATTGGGTGCAAGCTGGGGGTGCTGGTGAATTGGGGTATCTGTGTGCAGGTGCATGCCCACCTCACGCTCATTATTTCCATCTAGCAAAAAGAAGGGTATGAGGTGGCATCTCATTTTGTTAGATGAGCTACCAAGAGATAGACTAGTGACGAGGCATGCCCTGCTATTCACATCAGAAGGTGTGAATCTCACCCTTATATCTATTGGTAGTCACTTTGTTAAATAAGGTGGCAGGTCATATCCAATATCCACTAAATATGCACTCTTCTTTTACTTGCTTGTGCTACTTTATCTGCATTTTCTCATCCGTGATGGCCATCATGTTGCATTCCTTCCTAGCCAGCCATAAAAGGCAAGAGCCCTCCTTCCTTGCTTCCTACCCTTTCTCCGTTCTTTTTGTCACTGTTCTTTTTGGATTTAAACTGGATCGGTTAAGGTGTTGGCTAAAAGGTGATCACTTTGCTTAGGATTAAAAAGTGTGCCTTATCCATAGTTCCTTCCTGGGAACTTGCAATTATCAATTGAGCATAGGCATCAAGTCGACCAACACTTTAAAACTCTTCCAAATAGTTAGTGGGCCCTCATGCTCCAAAGCTCTGTTTCGAAGGGAAAAAAAACAATCGTGATGATGGTGTTGCAGTTGTGATTGCAGTGGTCTATTCCCTTCTCTACACTTATAATCCTCGCGTCTTTTAGTTATTTATGTACTTCTCCCTCAAACTTTAACACCTGTTTCACTTTAATGACTGGAGTCTCTATTCAGTGACATTTGTTAAGGCACTTTTGAATCTTGATTTAATGGCTATACTAACTGATGGGTAATGCTATATTTTGCAATTCCTTATTGACGTACCTGCAAAGATAATTTATGCTGTTAGTTGGTACTTTAAAATTCTACATTTTCTGGAAGGTAACGGATACCTTTTGTATCTCATTCTGTTTGCTGCATTTCAGGAGTGCAATTGAGTTGCTTGAGGCAGAGCTCAGGGATACAAAGAAGGAATTTAACCTTGTAAGACGATTAACCTATTAGCAATGCATTTGACTAGAGCTTATATTGATCGTATCCTACATTTAACAAGTGTGTTGTTTACTGATACATAGTTGGTTTTGCTTTATGTTTGAACTACGCAGTATTACCATAGTTTTATCATCTCTCTTTTAGTTGGATAGACTTTTGAACTTGATCTCTAAATCTAAATATTGATCTGGGGATGTAATGCTCATTTAATACCAACTTAAAGGTTTTTTTTTGCTTTCTTTTTTTAGTGAAGCAGTAGGTAACTAACGTAAAGCATATTAGACTAGCATAATAGATAACTCTGTTACTTGGTGGTTAAACCAGTAAAAGAGTTGTGTTTAATCTGCTTGAATGAGTGAGTATCTCAACTATTATACGTTTTGTAGTCCATACCAAATTTAGTAAGTATTATGCAATGAGTTGCATTCCTTTTTTTTCATTTTCGAACAAAGACTATAGTCCCACCTTGAATTTGGGACCCTTCCAAAACTCAATTCCCTTTTCACAAGTGAATCAGGCCTGGTGGTTGCAAAAGCTTAATTGGAGTGCATAGAAGATAATTGTTTTCTTTCACATTTGGTTCTTGATAATTTGCTTTATTTGCAATAAGCTATTTTCAACTGCTTCTAGGTGGGTTTCAACCATATGGAGCTTGCTTTATCAAAGGCATTCAAGTCAGCAGTAGTTGATACCATACAATCCCTTCCACAGCATCAACAGGTAAACGCCAATCAAGATTGTCAAAATTCTTTAATGACTGTTATTGGCTAGATTATAGCTACTAGTTTTGCTTCTTTCAAATTAATAGTCGAGCCTATCTAATCTTTCAAGTTGCAAACCTTAACACAGATTATTTTTTGCTGATATAACATATGGCATACATTGTTCAGCTCATGAAGTGTACTGGACTATTTGAGATACCACAGCGTGGTCTTGAAATCTATGAGGCCTAGTGAACCTTCAAATATTCAAATCCTTGGAATATTCAGTTCCTCCTTGGCAACAAGTGTACATTTATTTGATAGTTAGACTTGAAGAGCAATAGCTGAAGTTGAATAGCTAAGAGGCTTTGGTCAAATTCAAACATGTCGATAGCACAAGGTCAAAAAAATATGTGGTGCCAAGATAACTTGGTGCACACCAGAAAATGATATGTTCAACAAGTGAAACCAGTGATGTCCATGATGTTGAAAGTTAACATCACATTTTCGATTGAAGCTTATTCAGTAGCGCTATAACTTAGTTTCATATTGTAAGGTCTGAATTGGGTCAATTCAAGAGGGAAGATAGTTGCAAACTTCGATAGGAAGGACACTTTCCTCGATGAAAATTGGTGTTCCCAACACACCCAGATAAGACACACATGTCTGTGTGCATCTGACAACAAAAATTCTGTGCACTTTTTCTAAGAAAAACAATTTGTATACTGCTGTTTACCTAAAAATTTATGTGCAATGGAGTGTAATGTGTTCCTTTGAAAAAAAAAGTACTTGCACAAAATGGTTTTGATAAAAAGTAGATCTTTTCACTTTGAATAACAGCAAACACACATTAATGATTCAAATAAACATATACTTGCACAAAATGCACATATAGCTGTATTCTTGTGCGTGGGTATCGAACAATTGCCATGTCCAACATCCTGTTCCATGTTGGAGCAGGGCACTCTTGTTTGTGCTGACTAATCATATGATGCAAGGTGAAATACTACACATTTGCACTATCCTCAAACAGTTCATATGTTGCAAGCAGAGCTGATTCATGTTGCCTCATGCTAATACATGTATATTGCTAATGGGAAATTTTTACCCTGTTCTCTGAGAAGGCTTCATTTAAGTATTACATATAAAAGCGCTGCTCTTTTCTCTGGGATAGAATTTTTTAAGCATTTCCATATATCAACCAAAGCTAGAAGCATCAGTTTAACATATATATATTTTGGCATCTGCAGATTATATTGTGCTCGCTAGTGAAGCTTTTCCGTCAGAGCAAGAAGAATGGCACTACTGTGGGAGAGGTATTTCCAATTCTGTTTTGATTTTAATGTCTATCCTTACAAAAAGCTTAAGCTTCCTGCTTTACTTCAATTTGTCCATTCATTATGCTTTTACTGAGTTGTGTATTACATGTTCAAGTGTTATTTTTGCATGCTTGCCCATAGATACTGACTACAAACAGACATGCACACACATAGGGGAGTCTTCTCTGCATTAACAAAAATGAGTACAACACAACTCTAGAGGAAAGTACACTCCCGATGGTTTCAGGCCTCATGATTTCCTGTTCTTTTCTCTATGCGCACAACAATATGTAACAGGTACTATCGCTTGGATTACATGAACTTTTGGAAGGCTTCTTCACAAGTTCATGTGTTTTAAATACTCCGTTGTAGAAATGGCCACCGCTCTGTTGCGACATATCTATATATAAATACCTGCGGGAAGCTTCTTGGATCAGTTGATGATCTTTCCTGTGTGTGTGTGTGTGGGGGGGGGGGGGGGGGACACTTGACGACCATGATATATTGACAACTGCTGCAGAGATCTGCTAACCTAGATATCTTCCCCTACAAAAAAAAAGCTCTCCAACATTTTACATGAGAACAGTCTTGTATCTCCAGTAGAAGGATCTTATACGATAAAATCTGAAAGCCATCTGAATATGGTGCTTTGCTGCTTGTGACTGCAAAATGTCTCCCTCACCTGTTTCTCTTGGAATAAGATTCAGTGTACCAATGTCACCTTGTAACCTTCTCTCCCACAAATGTGCACCGGTGCTTGCAAAAACACAAGCACACTGTATATACACACAAGTATCCCGCATACACACATAATATTCACTCCTGTTACACTTAGGACTACATAACATTATTTCAATCAATTAGAAGCAAGTAAATTTGCTTTTACTTTCCCCTTAAAGGGATAAATTTGCTTTTATGTTATTCAGTAATGATCTGTTCTGCAATGCATTTCTAGTGTTGACGGAGATCTTGTAAATATTTTCTGGATGCAGCTGAACAAATCTTATATAGGAATCTGTAAATCTACCCAAGTCCCTGCTGTTGGGATGCTGGAATTTACAAGCATGTGTGGAGTACTCAGTGACCAGGTTGAAATGCATGCTACAACTTTACTTTTATCCAGTTACTCGTTTTTAATTTTTTGTACAACATGTAACTGTCTAGTTGAATGTCCAGGGCCTCCTCAAACTTGGTAATTCTAGAGAAGACAGGTTGAAGAGAGTGACACTACAAATTGATAGTTCCGACATTATATTTGCTTTCAAGGTGTAGACCAGTGACTAGCTATTGGCTTTGAATGAAATATGTAATGAAGAGTAGTTTGATAGTCTTTTTTTCTCCCCACTTCTGGATGCAGGGATATCGATTTTTTCAAAGCTGCCTGGAGGACTGATTGTCAAGGTCTTCATCCTTTTCAATTTCAAATTCAAGAGCACGGCATCTGGCTTCTGAAAACCAAATCAAATTTATACTCTTTTTGACAGGTAATCTGTTTTTATTGATGATGGTAATTCTGCTTATAGTGCGATAGACTTTCTGTTTTCACAAGTCAGGAAATCATCTCGGTTTATGTTTTCTCATTACAAATCTATGCTCGGCTCATTTTAATTTCCAGCATCCTATCTTTCCTCAAAAAGAATTTGAGGCGTGTGACCTGCCAAATTATGAATCTGAAAAGTAGTGTCATTAACAGTATCATCAATTTTAAATGGTTGCTTTCGTTTATTATGTTACTCTGGCAGGATTTTTAAAGGCTGGAAGTTCTACGCTGGATGGATATGCACATCATTCAATTGATTCATGTCAATTTCCCAAGTGGTAGAGTTTGTTACAAATAATTCAGCGAACCCATCTTTGATACTTGAAGAAGCGCCAATTATGGGACTAAGGTGCCAAGTGATTCTGAAAACAAGTTGTTATTATTATTATTATTTTTTTATGTTTACAGTTTTACATTGTCACTTCATTTGTTTGTGACTTCACCGGTGCTGTTGTTTAAAAGTCAAAAGGAGATGCCAATCCAATTCGAATAAGTTACAGCATTTGGGTTATTTGCTCCTCTGTTAATAGCTCATTGAAAGAGAGAGACTCAGATGATTTTTCTTTAAGATAAAAACAATATGTCGTCGACCCTGGATGACTGATATTCCTGGGCCACACGTCGTGTTTGATTTGGATGCTGCGTGAAAGAGGGATATGAATGAGGCTAACAGTTTAAACTTGAATAGATGGATACCTGTTTACTTTGGGGAGATTTGACGTAATACCGGCAGAGCTGTTTCCAGCAACTAATAAATTGGCAAAATGATCTTCCAACATCGCACATGGCACGGGCATTTCAGGCACAGGCCGCATGTAAGCCCTGTTGCTTTGTGAACACAGGTCATCATCCATCAGGGACATTTAATCTGCACACTTATTGTGATCTGGATTAGTTTGAATCTGAGATTTGGATTACAGGGAACTGGACGTAGGATAAGCCAGTGTCATCTAGTTCTCACTGTTTAGTGATGCGCTAATCGCAGTTTACCCATATTCTATATCTTAGCTATGGTGTTTGATCAGCATGTAGGACCTACACAAACTAACTAGTAATTTACTAGTACCTTATGTCATTGTTCGAAGTGATTGGAACAGTCAGAAAGAACTGGAGTATGAGGGAAAGCATGTCTATATCTCGGAATCATTACCAATTCCCTTTCCGCCGTTTACCCAAATTCAAACCGAAGGAGGTCCACAAGCACAGGGGGAAGGCGAAGGTCAATACAAACCTTGGGTGGGGTGGGGCTATAGCTGTAAACAACACGCAAATGCAGGCGAGACGGGTTGCGTCGGCATTTCCCGTGGCGGCGGGGTGGCGCACCGCATCGGATGGTAATTAGTTCCGCAAGGTCAGTGTGTTCTGGCCTACTAATTGGATGCCACCTGCCGCAGTTTCACTGGCCAGCAGCGCAGTACTCTGGTTGGTATTCTATCTGCCCCCCCACCGTGTGGTTTGCCTAACCCCCCCACCCCCCGCGTCTCCGTTCGAAAGAAACGCACTTGGGTTTAAAAGGTTGTGGGGTCCTTATGGAATGCGGTGCTGTTGGCTTCTCGTCGTGTAAAAAAGTCTTTTTTAAGCGGTTGATGAAACAAGTATCTGGGGGGCCGGTACAGCGACGGCGGTGGCGTTGGTCAACTTTCAATAGACATCCTTATCCCTTTAATCTGATCTAAATCTAAATCTAAATCTAAATCTAAGCTCCCCCTCTATTATTTATTTATTTATTTATCCCTTTAAGATTAGCGACCGCTACTACTTCCTGTTGGACGTCGCCAAGTCAGAGATGCTTTTGCTGCATCCTCTACAGTGTTCCAATTCTGAGTTTCTACGCAGCAAAATTCAAACGGTAGCACTTGAGAAATTTCCATTTTCAAGAATAAAAGTAGTTTAATATTTATTTAGAGGAAACTAGTGAATTGCATGCGGCGCGAATGGCTTTGTCACTTTATTAGAAGGAGAAGATAATTATTAGGGTCCAAGTCCAATCTTTCACGAACTGGGACCCGCCCGCCCGACCGACCGACGTAGTCACCGCAGGCAAACCGGGACCCAACTATTATTCCGCGTTCATAGGGCTCCATACTTCCACAACATATATAAGACGGTCCAAAAGATATCACTAAACTTTGTTTGTTTGTTTGTTTGTTTATCCGTTTTTTCGAAAAGTAATTTGTGTATATCTATATATCCGCCTCTGACAACAATTTAATAAGTTAAAAAGTCGGTACAAGGAAGACGTGTTGGTTATAGTTCTAGAATTCGGATAAGCCTCTCGCTCTCCTCTCCTTTTTTGGTATTTTCGCTTTTTATTCTTGTCTATTTTATTCTTGTTTGTGCTCTCC
This sequence comes from Asparagus kiusianus, assembly GCA_022839385.1. NCBI lineage: Eukaryota > Viridiplantae > Streptophyta > Magnoliopsida > Asparagales > Asparagaceae > Asparagus > Asparagus kiusianus. The sequence continues at coordinate 200,463 of BQKN01066822.1, forward strand.
TTGGGTATTATCGTTATCCGCGGACTGGAATTCAAATACCACATCAAAATGCTTCTTTCCTTCCTTTTTCTTAACACGCCTACCACTTTCCTGCATCCTTTTCGCCCAACACCCCTTCTCCCTGTATATATATCCCGCTTCCTCTGTTTCTTTTTCCTCAACTCAAAAATTTCTGATTTCTTTCCCTTCGATAGAGAAAAGAAAAAAAATTTTAAGTTTTTTATTTATCTACCGCTAGATCGATCACGATCGCCATCTTTCCTCTTAAATAGTCGTGTGATCGCGCCATCGTAATACGGTGGAGTCGCAGTGGAATTAAGTTGAAAATGGCGACTCCCGATATATCGGCCACCGCTGCTACTAGCTCTCCTAACTCCTCCCTACAATTCCTCCACCCTCTCCCGCCCTCGCCTCGCTTCGTGCGAGACGCATCCGCTATCGCCGCCTACGAGCGCTACCTCCGCCTCCCAGAGCTCTCTGGTCTCTGCACCCCTGGTGGGGATTTCCCGGGCTGGGCCAACGAACCGATCTTAAAGCCAGCCCTCCAAGCTCTCGAGATCACGTTCCGCTTCATCTCCGTCGCCCTCTCCGACCCAAGACCCTACTCCAACCGCCGCGAGTGGAAACACCGCTTGGAATCCCTCGCCGCCCACCAGATCGGCATCGTGGCCCTCCTCTGCGAGGGAGAGCCCGGCTGCAGCGACGACAGCAGGGTCCCTATCGCTGATCTTAGCGCACCGACGGGAGTCCTGGCCCGAGGGAGGAGCTCCCAACAGGTGTGGAAGCCCAACGGCGCGGCCAACACGCTAGTGAGCCACACGAGCGAGGCCAGCCTGCTTCCGAGGCTCGTCTCGTGGGCCAAGTCCGAGGACGTTGCTTCCAAGATTCTGATGCAGATCGAGTGTCAAATGCGTAGCTGTCCGTTCACCCTCGGCCTGGGCGAGCCCAACCTCGCCGGTAAACCCAGCCTCGAGTACGACCTCGTCGTCAAACCGTCGAACCTTCACTCCCTCAAGAAAAGCCCTTCCAACGACCGGTTGAAAAACCAGGAGGATCAAACCCTCCTCACCATCCATCAGATCCTTGAGTGCTGGCTCTTCACAGCCAAGGAGCTCCTAAAACGGGTCGGCGAGAGGATCGACGGTGAGGAATTCGGTGGGGCCGCGAGCGACTCGTGGCTCCTCGAGCGAATCTGGAAGCTGCTATCGGAGCTGGAGGACCTGCACCTGCTAATGGATCCCGATGATTTCCTCCGTCTCAAGAGCCAGCTCGCCATCAAAGCGTCCTCGGGGTCGGAGGCTTTCTGCTTCAGATCGAGAGCTCTGCTTGAGGTCGCCAATCTATCCAAGGACCTAAAGCACAGGGTGCCCCGGATCCTCGGGGTAGAAGCCGATCCCAACGGGGGGCCCAGAGTCCAGGAAGCAGCGATGGGGCTCCTCCGTAGCCGAAGCCGCGGGGAAAGAGGTGCAGGCGATGGCTACGGAAGGATACACCTGCTGCAGGCGTTCCAGGCGGTGGAAGCGGCCGTGAAGAAGTTCTTTTTCGGGTACAGGCAGCTGATGACTGCGGTGATGGGGAGCTTGGAAGCGAATGGGAACCGGGGACTGGGATTGATATCAGCTGCCGAGCCGTCCGATTCTTTGACGCAAATGTTCATGGACCCGCCCTATTTTCCGAGCGTGGATGCGGCCAAGACGTTTCTGGGAGAGATGTGGCGGTGCCAGACTACTCGGACGTCGTCGTCGTCGTCGTCGTTCAATGGATTGGATAACAGCAGATGCGGGGTGAGACCGTAGGTCGACGCTACTCTGTCGCATGAGGAAGGCTCGTACGCGTGCGTAGCGCGCTTAATTTTGGACTGGGGGCTCTTGCACAAGTTCTTTATACTGATTATATTTCCTTGATTGTTTACCTTCTTACATAGGTTTGTTGTGCACGCTGCTTTGTACTTGGAGATGCCTTCTTATACATAAATTAATAACCATGAAAGTAGCTTTGGTCTTGCCTTGGCTCGAATGTTAATTTAGTATGGGCAAACCACCTTATACATATGCTTGCTACTTCGACCGAGTCCGCAGCGCCTTTTTGATGCGGAGGCAATTGCCGTTACTTCTATGGGAGAAATCGGATCGTGTGAAGCTTGGGCGATCCAAGAAAAGAGGATGATTTCTGATCAGATTTCGACGTGCAACTTCAACGGACTATAACTTTTGATTTCCTCCATAGAATCGCTATTATTATATGTTTTTAGAAAGTTCGGGAAGTGTTCTACAAGTTGAACGGCTTTGCTATTCTAATCGAGTTTCGAGGTGAAAGGAAGTCCTCTCTAGGCTTGTACTGCGCGTCGAAGAGCTTTGGCCCAATTTATTTTTTTAACATCTTTTTGAAGTCTAATTGCTTTCGGAAAGGCTATTTTAGCACTTTTGCTTTGTTTTATATAACGAAATACTAAGTTTTTAGATTGGTTGTTATTATTTCAAAAGTTTTCTATTCCTAGGTTTTTTTAGGGTTTGTGCTGTTTTGCTCGTACGAGAATGATTAGTTTTTTTTTTTTTTTGATTACGCTTCTGTTATATCATTTTTGGGCTTGTTTTTCATTGGTTCTCTTAAAATCCCTAACAATTAGACCAGAACTCTGAAGTAATAGTGCTAGTTGAGGGTTATATTTAATTATTTTTATATTCTAATGTGTCTTCGGGAGTAGACGGTCCTTTTTATGGGTCAAACCGTCAAAACATGGATTCAAAAACCCAAAATGGTGCAAAAACTGTACCAAATCTTCCTCCAACCGGATTGTAAATTCAGCGTCATTTTGATGAGGTGCTACAGTGTTACGGCAGATTTGGCGCAGCACTGTAGATATGAAGATTTTGGTTTTTCCCAAGTTTGCCCTTATAGTGTGTTATAACAAATCAAATATTCCAACTATATCCCATTTTATAGTTTGTAAATAAAATGAATATTTTTTT
>BQKN01066822.1:217043-231296 GCA_022839385.1 Asparagus kiusianus
AATTAATTAATTAATTAATTATTATTTTTTGAATAAGCTTGGTTTGTGATTTTGTTATCCAAACAAACCAAAATGAATAGAAGACACGAAATGTGATGGTGGTGGCAGTAGACGTAGGCTTGGTTGGTTTTCCCCCTTCATAATCTCTAATGATTCACTAAGTTTTTTTGTTTTTTTAAACAATGTAACGCTTGCAGTCTATTTCTAGATACCAAACGCCAACTATTTCTTAATAACAATTATTTTCTTCTTAAACATACTGCATATGCTTTTCTCTATTTGTAATCTTATTATAATGCCCCGCGGCATTAGTTAGCTTACAAAATGAATGGACAAACTAATGTTCTAATCCACCTTTTGTCAAAATAAAAATACGCCCTTATTCCATGCCTCGAAGGTGCTGAGCTAATAGAAAATATCGCCAGTACTAAGTAAGTGAAGAACCATAAGACCGTACCTAATGTGTAACCTTAGTGCTCAACATGCTTAGAGTGGAAAAATAAACAGAGAATCATCAGGCAACTGGCATGCATCTCCATTTGATTATTGAAAGGAATTGAAAGAGAAATATCAAAAGAAAATTTGAAAGCGTACTCTCTTTCGGGTCACTAAATTCTTTTCTGTGACGGCGAAATGCAAGTAAACAACTGGAATATCGTGGTCCCAGGCTTGTTTTTAGCCCAGGAAATGGGAGGAGAGAATTCACTACACTACACCCCAATATAGATACTCAGTTTCAGCAAATAGTGCAAACGCGGGCTTAAGCCACACCAACATCCTTATCCCCTGATCCACGCCCGCTGATCTCTTCCCTCCCTTTGTCTTTCAATCTCAGCAATTCTCCATCGCTTCTGCGTTATCTTTACCTCGGGTATTTTCCACTCTCTAAACAAACAAGTGGGCTAGTAGGACACGGATTCACATCTTTCACAGCCAACCCGGGCTAAGAATTTATTAGCATCTGGTATTCCTGACAAGGACGGAGAAATCCTACTCTCTTGGTGGTTGATCTTATCCCTCGGATCGCAGAGGATCCATTCTAATAGGTCAAAGTCGAGAATACATCTTTGTTCAATTAGACCTTCGAACCAAACTACTCCCTCTAAATAAACGAGGAGTCACTTGATCAGAAGAGGTGAAAGCATGGGGGGAGGAAAAATATCTAAGGGGTGGGGACCACATGATCACGCCAAGTCAGCTAACTGCTGTATACGTTGTCGTCACTTCTGAAAGTGAGGACGCCGGTTTGATTTCCCTGAACCACGCAGAGAAACACAGAGGTCCCACAGCTCTTCACCAGTGTGAGCAGCAGACACTAGAGAGGTAAGAGAACCATGTGCTCTCGTATGGGATAGGTCATAGGTGTCCGTCAATTTATGTCCTTACAATAATTGTTACAAGCTTCATTGCGATGTTAAGCTGTGTCTGAGCAGTAGAAATATCAGTCCAATGTAGCACATGCTGTACCCAGGCCTAATAATGTGATGGTCCTAACCGAAGAGCAACCCAAGTTACAGATGGGGTAAGGAAATAAATACCTCCCAAGTAAAGGGTGTCACATAGAAGCAGAAGTAAAAGTACATAATGAGCACCAAGAGAATGGCGTCGGTGTATAAATTGAATATGCATCATAAACGACCTTAAAAGAGGGACAAGGCGAAACAAACATGGTTGATCAGCAAAATCAAGGCTTGCCACTGCTCACAGTTTTGGTGTTCAGAAAAGCAGAATCACTTCGAGGGGAAAGAAAAGCAAAGGTTGGATTTGGACCTCTTTACAGAAAGATCCTTAGCAATAACAGATGATATTCTCCGTCCAGAAGTGTGGACAAATATGCTAATGAAGGAGACACAGACAATCAGACAGGAAATGTCGGTAAAGTTACAGTCACAACAAGTACCTGATTGATGAGACCCTAAGATGATGGTCTATGCGAAGTTCTTCTTAAAGAGATGTTGTTAAGCAAACTTAATCAACATATTCATCTGAAAACGAACGGTGCGCAAGAATTATTATTTATTCAGTCTATACAAGGCAAAAGTTGAAACATAGTACTCTAGTAGTGACCTATCTATAACAATCAAAATACAGCCTCATCACAAGAATTTGCCTTGTATCTTCTTAGAGCCATCAAAAGAACAGAAAAACTTACCGCACAACAACAAGAAATTGGCATAAGTTAACCTAGTAACTGAACCATAAGGCTTGGAATTGCCCAAGTTGCAGTGCGGACACTTACAGAGGTAGAAGAAACCACTGGGATCAACAGTGCATTGGACGCGGCTAAGGCTTGACTCAGTGGTAAAGCAGGATGGGCTATGGCCTTCATTATTAAAAAAAAAAAAAATCATCAGGAGACCAAGGTTAATACACCTGCCTACTTGAAAGTCGAAACTGCAACGTTCATTGCCTTCAGAAAAAAAAGGTGACTAAAAGGTCTTATTCACAATAAGAAGGGGAAAAAAAGTTTTTTGTGTATGTTGAGGCGTTGGAAAAAAATTCAAATTTCTAGCCAATTTCTTATTACTTTATTTTCTTCTCCAACTAAAGCATGACTACAAAGCCTTACTAATGGATAAAGAAACGAAGGAGAAGGAGAATAGCTTGATAATTCCATGCATTACATTCATAAGCCAATGCACATTATATCAGTTTCACCTTCCAAATAAATGCTGGCACTCAATTCAGGGGTTGCGTTTATTTCAGAAGTATGTGGATTCATTCTTGCAAGAAGAACGTAAAGTTGATAACTCCCAACCTATCTCTTAAAATTAGGAAAAGTCTTCTAAAGTATCCCCTCCTCTCTTAATACAAGCAATTTCACTACCAATACTCCAAGTTCCTCTTTGAAAGAAGAGTAAGGTGGACAAGGTTTGCTAGTTGGTCCTGTGGTCATTTTAAGTGTGATACTAACTACGCATTTTGGATCCTCAAATGCATTCCCGATTGCTCTTGGGGATCTAAAAATGGGTAACCAAACATGGAACCACATGGAACCAAACATGCCCTTAGAGATCAGGAGGGGGAATTTCTGATACCCTATCCCACTTCTTCCACATGATTTCGCATTTTGGAAAGTTGTTTAGTTCAATATGAGAGGTGAAAGCATTGAGAAACCTTTAAGCCTGAAAGTAAATGTTTTTGATACTCCGCAAAAATATCTCTCTCCTACACTGTTACTTTCTTTCACTATCACCTCTTCAGTTGTCAAGTGTATAACTACCAAACAAGCTTATAAAATCACCCAGTAGATAACAGATTAATTACATCTTGGAGTGGCAAGGGGCATCTGCTTAGAATCATGAAATATTTATACTTCAATAGCAACCAAATAAGAAGTTCACCCGCGTATTGTTTCAGGAAAATTTTCTTTCATACCTTTACCAACATGATTGATATCAGCTATATGATCTATTTCTTGATAGTAACAAGCTAACATGAGAAAGAAACTGGTGGTTGTTGCAAAAGCAAAGAAATTGCTTTGGTGGATAGGAAGTCCACGTTTGATTCAGCCTGCTCCCCTTGTACATCTTCACGTTCCTAATACATATGTATTTATAAAGGGAATAAGCAGGGAAAAAACCTGTACCTTGTGGGATTTTATAATATCATAAACAAGATAAGTGATTTAACATATAAACCTTTTTAGTTTATATATCTTGCACAAATGCAACATAACCTGGTTTGTAAACTATAATACAAAGGGTCTACTCTGTCTAATTCGTCATGAATCATGAATATTCATGATTGTGCAAACCCCTTTCAATTCCATAACATGCTTTTCCCAATGCAATTAAGAAAAACACTTTTCTAACGCTTGAGACACAAATTTCATGTAGCACAGAGCAATGTTTATAAAAATTGCAGCATGGCATGTTGGGAACAGATTAAAAGTTTATGTAATGAATGGATCGAAGACAGATATATAAGCAGCAGGAAGGAGGAGATCGGTAATCAATTACACCACAAAATGGAAAAGTTCTCCTCTGAGCGTAATTGACGAATTTAAAGCTATAAAATCATGGAAATATATTATATGTGAAAGTAGTATTATTTGTCTTCTTAATATAAATAGAAAACTCAAAACTGCATACAGTATGGCATATCAAAGACCGAAGATAAGGGAGTACCCTTGTCGTGATCTCGCAACATTTTCTCCATGAAAAAAGAAACAAGATGGCAGACAGCTCTGCAAGTCAAAACATCAAAGAGAAGACCATATAAATTAGCTTGTGATATACTAAATGCAATCGGAAAACAACTCTGGGTAACATATATAATAGGTGATGAAATAATAATATCCTTACCTGCTCAGTTACATTGTTTCAACCCTCAGATGCGTTATTAATATCACTCAATATATGGAGCCAGGCAGTTCTTTTACATTTCATCTGAAGAAGAACAGGTAAATAGCCATCAGCCAAACAAACCATCAAGCCCCTACTTTTAGTGCACCATACTCCCTCCATGCATGAGGAAAGACAATACTTGGAAAAGAAACTATAAGCGTTTTCCGATTGATTCTGTGATGGTAGGAAAACGACAACTGTTACCTGTAGAGTATGGAGACCCTAAAGTGATTATGTCACACAATTGCACAGCGTTTCGGATAATTTTGTGTTGTACCGGGCCCCCCAAATTTTTTTTTTTAATGTTTAAGCATGGTAAGGGGTGCTGTCAAACCGAAGCACCACAGCAGATAGAGAATAGTTGTGAATTAATTTGTGCTTTCATACTGACACTGATCAGTCCATATTCATCATAGGATCGACACCTTATTATGCCTATTTTTTCTAGCATTACATGAGGTGAAAACCTGACTTCATGTCGGCCTTCCAACGACTCCCGTTTAAGCAACTTCCCTGTGCTCCAGACCGTCTGATTTAGACTTTTAGCAAATAAAATATTAGAATATAAATAATTTATAATTGAAGTAAGCATTATATATATATATATATATATATATATAGAGAGAGAGAGAGAGAGAGAGAGATAAAGACTTAAGGGGGTGTTTGTTTTGTTTTTTTTTTGGGATATAGGGTAGATTTTAGTTTTTGGGATGTAAAAAGTGGTTTTTTGAGGTTTTAGAAATCCATAAACCATGTTTGTTTCAAATTTTTTTGGGATATTGAATCCCAAAACAATAAAAAACTAATTGTTTTAAGCATTTGTAAAATCCCACTTTTTGGAGTGGATTTGGGCTGGATCTCTGACATATCGCGTCCAGCTCAGCATTAACTCCGCTCTTCTGAAGACCGATCCCACCCCAACTTTGTAAAATCACCGCTTTGTGAAATCACCGCTTTCGTCTGGGTCCTCTTTTACCCGCCGTCTCAAATTCCGCGCGAAACCCTAGCGCTCGTTCCCGTCGAACCCCGACTACGACGCCACCCCCCTCCCTCCTCTCCACCCCAACTTCAGCGGGCTCCGCCTCCTCCTCAGCGTCCCCAACTCCCAGGCAAGCCGCCTTGCCTCTTCTCCACTTTCCATGAGGTTTTGGGGGTAACTTGATTTGGGGATTCTATTATTTCAACCGAACTTGTCTCTGCCCGAACAGTTCTCCGACCAACTAAGTCTCCTCCTCGGCAGGTAAAACTCGTTCCCTTTCTCCATAAATTAGGGTTTCTTTGTAAAATTGATGGATTTGGTTTTGTTATTGGGGTGTTCTAGCTGAAATTAATATGTGGTAAGGCATATGCAATTGATTTAGTTTGATCAAGTTTATTTGGCACAATTATTAGACTGAAATTTTCAGATCTAATTTTCAGTCATGACAGTGCTTAAGTCACAATTAAATCAATTAGTTATTTGGCACAATTAATTATGTGCTCGAGATGTATCAGTCATGACAATGCTTAAGTCACAATCCAAACAACAATATATATCTAATTAGCTAACATATCATGCTTTGGAGCCCTTCTTAATCAGTGAAAGCATTATCAATATATCAAATGGGCAGATAGTATTGATCACTTAGAATTGTTTAACAAGCTTGTCATGAGAACCATATCATCTGTATGCACAGAGAAGTACAACAAAGTAAAACAATGAGGATGCACAATTTTTCAGGTTTCATTTTCCACCAAAAGTTCAAGCTCGCAACAAATATTATCAACAATGAATGATCAATACTATATAGATTGTTTTTGTGCTTTTTTTAATTTTGTGACTTTGTGAGTTTTTTTAAAACAATGTAGATGGACGACATTGATGAAGAGATGTTAACGAGGATGGCTTCTAATGCTACTATATCCGCGGTGATTTGTGTTTACATGTTTGATGAGGATACGTAGTAGACGGAAATCAATCACTTATCAACGTAAGGTGAAAAATAAAGTGAAGATAGATATGAGAGCTAGGCACATAAATCGTGTGTTTAGTGGCTATAATGAGAGTTGTAGGGCTTATGTTAGAATGAGGCCGCGTGCATTTCATAATCTTGTTAGCATAATGAGATATACCCGCCTACTAAAAGATGGATGGGTTGTTAAAGTAGAAGAACAATTGCTCATGTTCCTTAATATATTAGGCCATAAAATAAAAAATAGAATTGTTAGATCACATTTCATAAGATCGGGGAAAACCGTTTCAAAATACTTTAACAAGTGCTTGGAAGCCGTTGGTCGTTTAAGGGGGCGGTACATGAAGCAAGCACCAAATGAAGTATCACCAGAGATTGCCACTAACCCGTTATATTATCCTTATTTCAAGGTAATCATTATTATAATATAACTACTCATAATCTAACAATTAATTTTACCTTTCTATTATTAATAACTGTTTAATGTATCATATAGGATTGTATTGGCATGATAGATGGAACCCATATCGACGTCATGCTTCCCGCTAGCCTTGTTGCACGTTTTAGAGGTCGTAAAGGTGTAACTCAAAATATTCTAGCTGCATGCACTCCCAACAAATTATTTTCGTATGTTCTAGCCGGATGGGAGGGATCCGCAAATGATTATAGAGTTTTGCAAGACGCGTTATCTAGACCACAACCTCGCGGATTGAGAGTTTACGACGGTAATAAATCAATCAAAAAATATGTCTACTTAATTATAATTAAGAGATATACTAAATTTCTTTTTGATAAATGTAGGAAAATATTATTTGTGTGATGCGGGCTACACTACTATGCATGGCTTTATCTCCCCATATCGAGGAGTGCGGTATCATCTAAATGAGCACAAGGATAGGCCAATCAATAATAGACAAGAGTTGTTCAATTTAAGATACTCATCCCTAAGGTCTAAAATTGAATCAACATTTGGGGTATTAAAAAATCGTTTTAAAATCCTATCCGCGAAGCCACATTACCCTTTTCCAACTCAAGTTGATATAGTTATTGCATGTACTATAGTTCATAACTATATCGCCATAGAAGACCCGGGCGATGAGTTGCTGCATGAGGACAACCATATTGAAGAGGATGGAGATGAAATAGCAAATGAAGGTGAAGAGGGTGTTGTTGACTTTACTCAAACCATGACACAAAGAGAGGAAAGAGATTCAAGAAATGAATGGAGAGCAAAGAGGGATCAAATTGCAATTGAAATGTGGGAAGATTATTGTGCTAAATGGCGCGGTGGAGACACAACCGAGATCGGGATGTAATCTAAGTTATATTCTCCATGTGGTATTGTACTCGTTGATATATTGTCTACTACCTCTATGTATTCGTTCATGTTACAACAATACTCATGGATAAATGAGTATATTATCATTTTCGCATGCTATTTTTGTGTATATCCAACTTGCGGTTCTGTTTAATTTTGTGCTTGTTTGCAACCTTGATTATATGAGCTGCGAGGCTTGTTTGCATACTGGTTTTTCAAGCTTGTGGTTTATTTGAGTTTTCTGGATTTAGCTATGAAGATTGGGCTTTATGAATGCTACTTTTTGATGTTCGTACTCTATTATTGTACTAACATGAGGTTTAAAATTTGTTATTTGTCTGTTTTAATTTGTAGCAATCAGTCATGACAGATTCTAATGAAAGTGATAAGTTCAGGAATACTTCACCTAGAACACCAACAACACCCACTTATCCATACTTCCCGGCTCCCCCACCACCCACTACACAACCATTCCCTCCGCCCCAATACATTGCTCCACCGACTTATCCATCTTACAATCCTTATGATATGAACTACTCATTTATGACTCAACAACCCATGTCGTTTATGAATATGCTTAACAGTGGCCACCCACTTATCCACACTTCCCCTGGTACCCATTCAAGTGAGACTCATTCTTTGAAGAGGCCAATGGCAATTGACCTTGAGGATGATGCTGCCTCACCAAGCAAAAGCAAAAGCAAGAAGCGGGTAGTTACTAAAAGAAAAATACCACCAAAGGTGCTGAACAAAAAAGAGAATACAAGGGGGTGCCTAATGCTAAATGGACTGCAAAGGATGATGATGTGTTAATCCTCTTCCTTGCTCAGATGGCAAAGGATGGTCTTAAAGTTGATAAAAACTTTAAGGTGCTTGCATATCGAAGAGCTGCAGAGGAGGTCAACAAGAAGTGTGGCACTGAGTTCACAAAGAAGAATGTCATGAACCATGTCAAGTCCTTGAAGGGTAAATATTTTGATATGCGCACTGTCATGGACATGAGTGGGGCTGGTTATGATCCACAAACTAAGATTGTCACCATGGATCCAGATTATTTTGATAGGTGGACACAGGTAATATTTTTGATAAATAAGCAAACTTTGAATATTTACTTCTTAGTAACTGATTTTGCAATATTTCACTGTACAGGAAAAAAATGCAATAGCTCTAGATTGAATGAGTATTTGAACACTCCTCCCATTCACTATGAGAACTTATGTTATATCGCGGGAGATGACCAAGCAAAGGGTGATTTCACCAAAGATGTGACTGAAAAGCTTGGTTCTAGACAATATGATACGGATAGAGATGAGGATCATGTAATACTTAGTGATAATGAGGTTGATTTGTCCCCAAGCCCACGTCTTGAGTCTGAGAAATCAAGTGGGCAAAACCACAACTCTCAAGGTAAGATGAGAGTCATAAGCCTTTTGATTTGGCCTGGGTTGCTGTATATGAGAGTCATAAGCTTTTGATTTGGCCTGGGTTGCTGGGTTGTTGGGTTGCTGGGTTTTGTTGCTAGAGGGCTTATGTTTCAGTTTCAGTTTCAGTTGCTGGGTTGCTGGGTTTTGTTGCTGTATATGAGAGTCATAAGCTTTTGATTTGGTCTGGGTTGCTGGGTTGCTGGGTTTTGTTGCTGGAGGGCTTATGTTTCAGTTTCAGTTTCAGTTTCATCTTATGTTTCAGTTTCAGTTTCAGTTTCAACTTTTGTACACAGTCTCATATACAGGTTTTGTTTACTTTTTTTGGTTAAAGGGGCCTGAAACAAATTTTTTGACTCTCATATACAGTTTGCTTGTTGACTTGTTCTTGATGGCTTGTGCTTTAAACTTGGTAGCTGGTGATTTTGTTGCTGGAGGTCTGTTTTTTGCCGCTAGTGGTCTGGGTTGCTGGGTTTGTTGCTTTTGATTTGGCTACATTACCTCCTTATTCTTCTACATCATTATTCTAGAATGCCTTGTATGCTTGCTGGACGTGGTTGTGCTGGTGCCGTTGACTGAGCTAACATGTATATGAGACTCCGCTTTGGGTCAGCTTATGTTTCAGTTTCAGTTTTCATCTTTTGTTGTGGGCTTGCTTGAAAAGTAAATACAAGAGTATTTGTTTCAATGGTTGTTTTTAATGGCTACTTTGTATTCTTCAAAGTGGGCAATGATGATGGTCTTAGTTAAGAGAATGCAATCTACAATGTTTTGCTATGTTTAGGTAGGGCAATCTAGGATGAGAATGCAACCGACATCGCATTTACAATGTTAGGTAAGGCAATCCATTCATGTGATTGCAACCTACATTACATCCACAACGTCGGTGAGGCAATCCATTCATTTGATTGCAACCTACATTGCAACACCATTGTTAGATGAGGCAATCCATGTATTCAATTTTAATACCTATATCTGAACCCCTAACTTGGTCCTATTATGAGATTTCATGCTGCTGGTCTGGGTTGTTGGGTTTGTTGCTTTTGATTTGGCTACATTACCTCTTTATTCCTCTACATCATTATTCTATGAGCCTTGGTATTCATAATCTTGTGGTTGTGGTTGCTGGTGGCTTTATTCTCCTACATCATTAAATCAGACTTTGTTGTGCTTGACTATATCGTTTAATTAGTTTTCTAAGAATTATCCTGAGTATTGAAACAGCCCTATCCATTTGTTGTGTTCGACACTATTTGTTGTGCTTGTTGTTTTCAATGCTTGTTTTTGAGCTAATGAGAGAGAACTCTCCCATCAAATTGTTTTATTGACAGTTCATGAGAACAATTCCTTTATTTGTGGTTTCTCAAGACTAATTTTGTACACAGGTAAGTCTTTTCCCTAGATATTTCTGGTTTGGTTACTTCAAATTTATTGGTAATCTCATTCATGCACAATATTTGTTCTATGTACTTTATTGCTTTGTTTTTCTTTATGCAGAAAAGCTTGAACCATACTAGCAAGTTATGAAGATCCAAACGTTGAGTGTATATTTTGTTTCAACTACTCTGATTCGGGGAAACTGATTTGGGGCCTGAAACAAACCATACTTTTGTACACAGTCTCATATACAGGTTTTGTTTAAATTTGAGCCACAACCATACTTTTGTACACAGTCTCATATACAGGTTCTGTTTTTTTTTTTTTTTTTTGTTAAAGGGGCCTAAAACAAATTTTTGACTCTCATATACAGTTTGCTTGTTGACTTGTTCTTGATGGCTTGTGCTTTAAACTTGGTAGCTGGTGATTTTGTTGCTGGAGGTCTATGTTTTTGCCGCTGGTGGTCTGGGTTGCTGGGTTTGGTTGCTGGGTTTTGTTGCTGGGTTTGTATGCCTTGTATGCTTGCAGGACGTGGTTGTGCTGGTGACCTTGACTGAGCAAACATGTATAGGAGAGCATGCTTTGGGAAAGCCTCAGTTTCAGTTTTAGTTTTAGTTTCAGTTTCATCTTTTGTTGTGGGCTTGCTTGAAGAGTAAATACAAGAGTTGTTTTTTTTATTAGGGGTAAGCTCACCAAAAATTCTTAAATTCACCAATCATTATTTTGGTGATCCTAAATTTTGTTTGCTACGATTTAGGATTTTAAATTCTAAAATTTGTAATGCTATAATTTAAGTTTAACAAACAAAACATTCTAAGTTTTGGTATTTCATAGCCTAAAATTTTGTTAAAACAAACAACATTTTAGAGATCTCAAAACCCACCCAAAAATTTATGGATTTCAAATTCTATGTTGGAATCCATATCTTGAAATTTTGGGATTTGAAACAAACACCCCCTATCCACTTCCGGAAGGATTTGCAACCAAATCTTTCCAACAAAAAAAAAATCAGTACGTGATGAAGATTCATTATATGCCAAATAGAGCCCTTGAAAAAAAAAACCAAGAATCAGCTATGCCTAATTGTCAATGTCAGTCAGTTCATCCTGACACCATAGTTATTCATCGGCGGAATCCACTGGAGTCAGGGGCTTCTACACGGGAGCCCTCAAGAATACAGATTCGCAATGACAATGGAAAAGGATAGATAAATTCCTCCAATAACAAAAAAAAATGCTGACCTCGAGGCCGTCGGCGAACGATAAGGATTTCTCACCCTGGCGTCGCTGGAGACAACGATCCCATCGTCTCTACCTCTTATTAGGGGCTGTTTGGTTGGTTTCCTAAAAACCAAAATATAGAAATGAAAACTAAGAAATATCAAAAAGTACAATTTCACACATTTCCATCCCTAAAACTCACCCACAACATCTAATAAAATATTATTTTTATCCAACAACTCATCCACCACATCTAATAAAATATTATTTTCACCCAACAACTCATCCATCACATCCACCACATCTAATAAAATATTATTTTCATCAACAACATCACTCAACTCATCTCATCTCATATTTAAAAATTACCCACATCATCCAATAAGATCGTGACAACTCATCACATCTAATTAACATTTCATTTCTTTGTTTTCATCCCAAAAAGTTGTGAAAACGCATTTCTTAATCTTGGATCACATCACCCAATAATACAATGACAGCTCATCTCATCTCATTTCATTTCTTATTTTTAAGAATGAACCAAACAAACTTTTTTAAGAAATTGGTTTCTTATAATTCATTTCTTTATTTTTTTGGCCAACCAAACAACATCAAAACAAGTTTTCTTAAAAAATCACTCACACCATCCTATAATAAGGTGACAACTCATCTCCATTTTTTTGATTTCTTCTTTTTTTTAGCAAACCAAACACTCCCAAAATAATTCTTTGATTTTATAGTTTTCCATTTCTTTGTTTTCTAATTTTTTTAGGGCAAACAAACAGCCCCTTAAAGGAAAAATGCTGAAGGGGAAAAGGATCCCCGGCGGGCAAATTTAGGTTCAAAGCTGAAAACGAAAGGGTGAAGCTGGGGTTTTACAAAGTCAACCGGCGCCTAGGGCATCACATCTTTGTAGGGGTCCATAGATTTCATAAAAAAAAAAAACCCACAAGTTGCAACCGCACTCACAGAACAAATGAAGTTGTTGTAGGTAGGAAATCTTGCGAATTTGCAGGGTGTAACTGGAATTATTATTAAATTAATAGTATGTATAGGCTCATGTCATCTATTCATCTATAACAATCCGAGTATCTAAGATTCGGAACTCATGCTGTAGTAAATACTACAGTAACTATTACTGGGTTGTTACTATAGTATTGTTGTTGTAGCCCAAATGAGTTTTTTTTTTAAATGTTATTGTAGTACTTATGAAAACTGTATTTGAATACAGAATTACTATGGCGAAAATAAAAAAACGGAGGTCACGTTTTGCACGGGATGCACACTAGTCTTATATATAGATTTCAATAAGAACCATACACACAGAATAATGTAATAATGTAATTTAGTTGGGACTGAAAGAAGCGATACGATCCTTACCGCTGTGCCTGAGATGCAGCAACACTTCTATCTGGGCTTCTAATAAGAAAGGTATTCTCCATGGGCCTTGCACTTCTAACAAGAAAGCTATTCTCCATAGGCTTTGCACCCATGGGCCCATTCATTTGTGACCGAACAGGCCCGAGGGCCATCCATGTATTTATTAAATTTATGGCTTTTTTGGCATCGGTCATGACTCACGTGACAGACACGGAAATGTACGAGTTCCTAATAGCAACTCACGAAAGAGCTAGTATGACAATCTCCCGTACATGCCTGCAAAACTGTAGGAGATTGCTCAAAGTTAATTGTAGTTACCGTAAATAACGCATTAATTAATGGCCTAACTTCATGGGTCCATATCGAGGTTATATATATATATTGAGGCTAATAAAAAAAATCCTAAACCTCGGCTATTTTGCTCTCTAGTTGATGCAATCTGAATTCTGCATTCAAGATAAACTGAAATTTATCTTGTTGGGAGAGATCGGGCCCAACCGAAGGTTAACATGGTTTTAAATTGAGACTATGGCACTGTTTGGCAACCAAAAAAAGTGTCTTATCTAAGAGCTTGTGTCTTATTGACTTGGTCAATAAGCTAGTAGAGCTGTTTGGTGACCAAAAATAGAAGAAGATTATTTTGGAGATTGTGTCTTTTGCAAGTAGCTTTTGGAAAGCTACCTCAAGTAGCGTTTGTCTTTGGGAAGGAGCTGCCAATTTTTTTCTTCCGTATTTGCCCCTAATAATTTTAATTTTATATTAATAATATTACATTTCTTTTTTAGTCATTTGATAAATTTAAGCTAGTTGTACAGCTACTTTTGCCAAACAACTCTAATCAATCAGCTAGCTACACAGCTAACAGCTTTCAGCTACAATTTCACAGCTTTCAGCTAGCTTAACAGCTTTCAACGATAATCTCGCAGCTTTCAGCTAGTTTTGCCAAACAGAGCCTATATATAAACCAATTTAACTAAAATTTTAAGCTATTGAGTATTAGATAAACTCTTTCTTATCCTCTTCAATGACTATACTCACACATTAATATCCAAAAGTCAAATTTTTTTACATCCGTCCCCCGATTATGTATTTGAATTAGCAGGTCTAGTAACAAAATATTTGTATTTTCTAATGTGATGTCTGGCAATAGTTGATGATGACGTGGGCTTTTTCGGAGCATGTTAAAAAGCTGATAAATTAATGTATACATATAGTAATTATGTATTTGAATTAGCA
>BQKN01066822.1:276695-291090 GCA_022839385.1 Asparagus kiusianus
ATATATATATATATATATATATATATATATATAGGTGAGAAAACGGGACTTAAGTAACGCCTAGCCAGCAGCTGATTGGCTCGGTAGAGACTAAAACGTGACATGCATCCATAATTAGCCTTTCTCCCTTTATATACATCCCCCCCTCCAATAACAGAGATTGATCTCTCGGAAACAAATTAAACATGGTTAGTCGACAGTTTGAGGCCATAGAGAGATGCAGCTCAAAAGGCAGAAGGAACCAATCGGTGGCCGCAGATCTTGACGGCACCCTTCTCATCTCTCGCAGCCCTTTCCCGTACTTCATGCTCTTGGCCGTGGAAGCAGGCAGCCTCCTCAGAGGTCTACTCCTTCTATCCTCAGTCCCTCTCGTGTGCATCTCATACGCCTTCATCTCAGACGCCTTTGCCCTCCGAATTCTCATATTCATTTCCTTTGCGGGGCTAAAGATTAAGGATATCGAGACGGTGGCCCGCTCGGTATTGCCCAAATTCTACGCCGAGGATGTGCATCCAGAGGGCTGGAGGGTGTTCAGTTCGTTCGGGAGGAGGTACATTGTTACGGCTAATCTCAGGATCATGGTGGAGCCGTTTGTGAGGGACTTTCTCGGGGCGGATAAGGCGCTGGGCACGGAGCTTGAGGTTACGAGGAGTGGAACTAGAGCTACTGGGTTTGTTAAGAAACCTGGCGTTTTGATCGGAGGGCTCAAGAGGATGGCTGTTGAGATGGAACTGGGCGGTGATCAGTTGCCGGACGTTGGCATCGGAGATGAGGAGGCTGATTTTCATTTCATGTCCATTTGCAAGGTTCGATCGTTGCAATATTAATTGATCAATGTTCATCACCGCCTCCCGCGCTTGTCAGTTCAAATTTTATTAGGTTTATCACCTCGTTTCTTACTAGATTTAATTCTCTGTACTTACGTTATTCTAGCTAGGGATAAATTTTAGTTTTAATTTTAATTTTTCCTTACTGGACAAGACATAATACAAAAATCTGACGTCTCGACTTCTTTTCCAGAATAAAACTAATACCACTTCTATAATATTGCTACAAAATATATATGATTCAGATCCTCTCCACTACAAAAAAAATAGTGGAGGGACCACTACATAATCACAGCCATTGATTATCTAGTTGATGGTTATGATTTTTTCTTTTAGTGCAAATTAGGGATGAGTGCAATACACTGAGGTATGGTAAGTGTTAGATTTAGATTGTATCATAACCGCCTACTAAATAATCAACGCTTAAGATTAAAAGTAGTGGTCTCTCCACTACTTTTTTGTAGTGGAGAGGATCCAAATCCAAATATATATACGTTCTAGCCTTCTATTTATGCCTCAATAGGCAATCAATGTGCTCTGGTCTGAATAAGTATTGAGGTACGTAATAGTCATATCAATAAAATAAATTTCTTCATGTTATTGCGCGCACTAAAGATCAGTTCTTAATAAAACATGTCCCGTTTGGCAAAGGGTTATTGAAGAGGGGTTAAAGAGAAGGATTAATGTACTAGCCTATTTGATAATCCGAAGGACTAAATTATTAAGCCGTTAAATAAGTTTTATTTTAGCCCTTATGATCAGTTTTAGTGTTTGGGAATAACAATGATTTTGACTATTTTTTTAATAATTAGAAGGGTTAACTCTTATTAATTCCATCAAAATAGGAGTACTAATTAGTAAACCCCTCATTTTGAGGGGTTAACTCATTTTAACCCCTCTAGTGGGGTTAACTTAACACTTCTATATTTTTTATGTTTGGCAAATTATAGAGGGTTAACTCACTTTAACCCTTATATAGATTTATTGTGTTTGACAAGTTAAGAAGGGGTTAAGTCTCCTTAACCCCTCACTTAACCCTTTGCCAAACGATACCGTAAGGTACAGAAAAAGAGTGCGCAAAATGAATTATATTGCTTAATCTAATGTCCTTATTATTTTGCTAATCGATCAAATCTATTTAGCTCTAATTTGTGAGCGGTCCCCTTGGAAGCTAACCTAATTTGGGTTTAACAACAATAATAATAACAATTATAATAATGACAATCAAGACTAATGCAAAATTTTGTTGTAGAAGCTACACATATGCATGCATGTGATCGACGACGTGTTTGTTGCTGCTTGCTGCAGGAAGCGTATCTCGTCCCCAAAACCAAATGCAAGCCATTGCCCCCAGACCAACTCTTGAGGCCCATAGTTCTCCACGACGGCCGTCTCGCCTGCCGTCCAACCCCTCTCATCGCGCTCCTAACCTTCCTCTGGCTTCCCGTTGGCGTCGCCCTCTCCCTCCTCCGCATCTACCTCAGCCTCCCTCTCCCTGAACACATCGCTTTCTACACCTACAAACTCATGGGCATCACCCTCACCGTCAAAGGCAGCCCTCCCCCTCCCCCCCAGCCTGGCAACCGCGGCGTCCTCTTCGTCTGCAACCACCGCACCGTCCTTGACCCCGTTATGGTCTCCGTTGCGCTCGGGCGCAAGGTCAGCTGCGTCACCTATAGCATCAGCAGGCTCACCGAGCTCATCTCCCCCATCAAAGCCGTCGCGCTGTCCAGAGAACGAGACAAGGACGCTGCCAGCATCAAACGCTTGTTGGAAGAAGGAGATCTGGTCATTTGCCCCGAAGGGACGACTTGTAGAGAACCTTTCCTTCTTCGGTTCAGCGCGCTCTTCGCCGAGCTGACGGATCGGGTTGTGCCCGTTGCGATCAACACGAGGCAGAGCGTGTTTCATGGGACGTCGGTGAGAGGGTGGAAGATGCTCGATCCTTACTTCGTGTTTATGAATCCTAGGCCGGCTTTTGAGATCACGTTCTTGAAGCAGTTGCCCAAGGAGCTCACTTGTGCCGGTGGTAAGTCGCCAGTTGAGGTTGCCAATTACGTACAGAGGGCGTTGGGCGCGACTCTGGGATTTAAATGCACCAATTTCACTAGGAAGGATAAGTACGCTGTTTTAGCTGGGACTGATGGCCGAGTTGCAACGTCTAAATTAAGGGGGGAGGCTTTTGGAGCCTTCGGTGATCTGAATTAATTGAGACGGTCTCGCTTGTCACACTTTCGAACTGATGTTTATTTTATTATCGGTTAGTATCTCTGTGTCAAAAGACGAAGTTTGTATTTGTGTCTACTTATGACTGGGGTCTTTCTGTTTGCCGATATTGACATTTTATATGAAGTGTGTACCGCAAGTTTCAATCTACGGGTGTTTGGTTCACAAGTTTTATAGAAAACTTTTAGGAAATTGCTTGAAAATGGCAGTTTTATAAATAAAACTTCTATGTATATTTCTATAAACTTTGTTTGGTTCAAAAAAAAAAAAGTTTTCTATAAAGTACATAAAAGATGGTCAATTTAAAGAAATAATCTTCCTAGCAAAAAGAGTTGAAATTACACTGAAATTGAAACCAGTGAGCTTTGATCTTTTTTCTCCAATTTGGAGCTCTGAATTTGATGGTGAGTTCTTGTTTGGGCCTCTAAATGAGCTTTGACTTGTGCTAGGTTGATGCCAAAATTATGAAAAAAAATTGCTCAGTTTGAGCTCTGATTTTTGCTCCAATTTGGAGCTCCGAATTGTGTTGTTTCGGGCTCTGTTCGAGCTCTGATTTGTGCTGGTAATTTCGTTCCAATTTATAACTAATTTGATGCTCAGTTTGATCTCTGAATTTGGCTCTGATTTGGAGATCTAAATTATGGTGTTTCGGGCTTTGTTTGAGCTCTGATCTTGTGCTAGGTTCATGCCAAAATTATAACTGAATGTGCGGGCTCTATTTTAGCAATGAATTTATAACATTTGAGGATGCCAAACTAACTGTTAAACTAGTGGTTCTAAAGTAATGAATAAGATAAGAAAAACTTTTTTTTATAATTTTTTCATAGGCAACCAAACAAAAAAAAACAAACAAAAAAAAAGAAAGAAAGAAAACTTGCTATTACGATAAAGTAATAGGACAATTTTTTATTTTGAACCAAATAGAGAAATTACAAGAAATAAGAAAAATTGTATTTTTTTAGTTCTATAAACTATTTCACAATTTTTTGATATAAATACAAGAAAATTAATTTTTTGGTGCTTTTCCTTTACTTTTTTGGGAAAAATGTGTCCAGGCCCCAAAAACAGAAAGTTCATGTGACCCGCCCCCTTGTATTTTGCCCCATATGTATAAGCCCCAAATACACACTGTATTTGTGTTAAGGCCCCAAAGTACCAGATCCTGAGAAAAGCCCAACAAAAGTTACAAATTTACCCTTTGATTTGATTGAGCTTGGTAACTGCGCCCATCCCTTTAACCCCATCTCATCTCTCTCTCTCTCTCTCTCTCTCTCTCTCTCTCTCTCTCTCTCTCTCCCCCCCCCTCTATCTCTCAGCTTCTCCTTCTCTCTCACTTCCGTCATGGCCGCTGAAAATTGATCAGACCCTGGGGAGGTCGTGGAAGGCGAAGGCGAGGACGGTGGTCATGGAGTCGGAGGTCGGGGAGTCATCTTAGAAACAGCTCGTGAACGCGGGTTCAACAAACACGGAACATGGTCCGGGGACCCGCGAGCTGACGGAGCCCGAAGCTTTGGTCTGATGCATCGTTGTTCTCCCCTTTCTAGGTTACGGAATATCTTTACCCAAATCAATGTTTTAATCAAGATAGTGCTCTTGTTTTCTTGTAATTTATGAAGGGAATCGATATTGGGTTTTTGTAGTTTTTCTCTTTCATTTAATTGAAATATGATCTCCTTGGATTCTTGAACAGTGGTTTGGGTTTTTCTTTAATGCATTTTTCTTGTGTGATTTGGTGATTGAGAGAGTTTTGTATAAGAGATTAACAGCAGAAATTCAAAAGCTCACATTGAATCTTCAGGCATATCGACATTTAGCTAAAAATTGAAGATAATGTGATTAAAAGTCGACTAAAGAATCTAAGAACCTGTGAATTTGAAAGGGGGTCAAGGAAAATTAGAACTATAAATGTTAGTTCTAAGGGCTGTCATGTTAGTTCTAAGGGCTGGAATGTTAGTTCTAAGGGCTGAACTGTTAGTTCTAAAGGCTGGACTGTTAGTTCTACCAGCTTCCATGTTAGTTCTGTCATCTCTTACGTTAGTTCCACCCTCTTTCATGATAGTTCTGTTATCTCCTACGTTAGTTCTGTTCGCTGCCATATTAGTTCTGTCCGTTCTACCTTCTTTATGAGAACATTATAAACAATAATATCAGGACGAACATCATTTTTAAGCATCATTCTTAAAGTTTAAACCCAGCAATTAGATTGCTATGCTTGCACAAGCAATCGACCAAACTACAGTATGCTATGTCATCTGGCATAAATCCCCTCTTTAGTATTTGAAAGAAAATTATTGCTGCTTCCTTCAACATTCCTTGCACAGTTATTCCCTTGAGAAAGATGGTGAAAGTAACTATATCAGGTGAGAATAACTAGATGAATTAGAACTAGAACTAACTTGAAGTGAGTTACAATCAACATAATGAGTTAGAACTAACAAAGAGCACAAGAGCCTAAAACTAACATGAATTAGAACTAACATGCAGTGGGTTAAAACTAAAATGAATTAGAACTAACATATAGTGGGTTAGAACTAATATGAATTAGAACTAGAACTAACATGCAGTGGGTTAGACAAAGAACGAGTTAGAATTAACATGAATTAGAGCTAGAACTAACATGAAGTGAGTTTGAACTAACAAAGAACAAGTTAGAACTAACTTTAAGTGAGTTAGAACTAACAAAGAGCAAGTTAGAACTAACAATGAAGTGAGTTAGAACTAACAAAGAGCAAGTTAGAACCAACATAAAATTATTTAGAACTAACAAAGACCTTTAAATATATATTGTAGGTGTAGTGGTTTGAACTCCTGACCTCCTCTCCAAATTCCCAAACTTTACCACTTGACCAAGTAGCCAAAGTATTAATGTTAGTTTCACTTAAAGTTAGCTCTTACTTGCCATTAGAACTAACATAAAATAAGTTAGAACTAACATGAAAATAAGTTAGAACTAACATGAAATAAATTAGAACTAACATGAATTAGCTATTGATAGAGTTTAAAAAAGGGCATAAATAAGTAGAGTTAGCTCATGTTTGTTCTATCGAAGCTCATGTTAGTTCTAATAAATTAGAACTAACTTGTTATAAGATAGGACTAATTTGGTATAAATTAGAGCTAACTTGTATAAAATAGAACTAACTTTGTATAAATTAAAACTAATTTCTTATAAAATAGAACTAACTTGGTATAATTAGAACTAACTTGGGATAAATTAGAACTAATGTGGTTAAAATTAGAACTAACTTGTTATAAGATAGGACTTAACTTGGTATAAATTAGATCTGACTATTGTCCGATTTGCTAGCACACTTCTAAAAATAGATCTAACATGGTACCTATTAGAACTAACAAAACAGACAATAGAACTAACAAGAGCGTTAATAGAACTAATAATAGAACTAACAGAACTAACACACTGAGCATTAGAACTAACAAAACAGACAATAGAACTAACAAAACAGATATTGTACCTAATAGAACTAACAAAATAGTCAATAGAACTAACAAAACAGACAATAGACCTAACAAAACAGCCAATAGAACTAACAAAACAGACATTGTACCTAATAAAACTAACATGCTACACATTAGAACTAGCATGCCACTGTACAGAACTAACACACTGAGCATTAGAACTAACACGAAAACACATAGAACTAACACACTGAGCGTTAATGGAACTAACTCTCATTACAACTAACAAGAGCGTTAATAGAACTAACAAAATAACTAACACAACTAACACACTGAGCATTAGAACTAACAGAACAGACAATAGACAATAGAACTAACAAAATAGTCAATAGAACTAACAAAACAGATAATAGACCTAACAAAACAGTCTATTAGAACTAACAAAACAGACAATAGAACTAACAAAGCAGACAATAGACCTAACAAAATAGTCAATTAGAACTATCAAAACAGACAATAGAACTAACAAAATAGACAATAGACCTAACAAAACAGTCAATTAGAACTAACACAACAGACAATAGAACTAACAAAACAGACAATAGACCTAACAAAACAGTCATGGTACCTAATAGAACTAACATGCTACACATTAGAACTACCCCGCACAACTAACTCAGTATATAGAACTAACACACAAAAACAGCAGTAAATATAGATATAACTGGTCAGCACTAACACGCCAGCTAACATAAGTAAGTACAAAGAAAATCAGTACTAACCCGAAGAAGGGGTAAAATTAAAACTGTATTTGTTCAGATGAAAAATATAAATAAAACTAGGCCAATGCGTTAAGCATTAAACTCGATTGGTGCCGGATCTTCATTTGTTGCTACCTTCGCTGGATCGAAAGCGATCTGAGAAACCCCTTTCACCGTCAGTTGCCTTCCTTTTTCCCCGACCTGACTTATTGCGATGTGAGGATGGAGAGCTTGGAGCCGTGGAACCACTATCCGCCCCGGCTGGGTCTAATGGGCGATTATCATTGGGTGTTGGGAGAGCTCTGGGATAATTGGAACCCCCGACTCCTTGGTTGCGGAGAAACATCTGCCACTGGTCTCTTTCGACCGTCATGTTTCTCCCGTCCCAAACAACCTCAATTAACTCGGGCGTGGATTCCTGAAGCAATTCCAACTTCTCCCCGCTCTGGCCCTTCTCCAGTATCAATTCTAACAGGTATCGTGCTAGTTCTAACAGGAGCTCAACTAGAACTAATATAACCACTAGAACTAACGCTTATATTAGAACCAACACTAGCTGGAAGTAGAGCTAACATGAAATCAACTAGAACTAACACGGGAACCACCAGAACTAACATGAGCTTAACTAGAACTAACATAGCCACTATAACATGGTATAAACATATTAGTTCTACTTAAAGTTAGTTCTAACATGAATTAGAACTAAGTTAGAACTAACATAAAATAAGTTAGAACTAATATAAAATAACGTTTACCACTAGACCAAATAGCCTAAAGTATTTATATTAGTTCTACTTAAAATTAGCTCTAACATGAATTAGAACTAAATTAGAACTAACATAAAATAAGTTAGAACTAACATTAAATAACTTAGAACTAACATTAAATAACTTAGAACTAACATGAGTTATTGCTCATGATAGAGTTCAAAAAAGGGCGGGAAATTTCCCTCTATTTTTTTCATCAGATCGCATTAATGGGCGTGACTTTCCATGTAGTTTGTGGACCAGATGTCTAGGGAAGATAAGTGGAGGGGTAATTTCGGGTTTTTTTTTAAAATACAATCTCTTTTTTTATACTGCTGACGTGGAGGGATCTTAAAATATTAAATGGTACTTTTTGGGGCTGAATCACATGGGGCAAAATACAAGGGGGCGGGTCACATGAACTTTCTGTTTTTGGGGCCTGGACACATTTTTCCCTACTTTTTTTTATAGAAATTGAACCAAACACCCCCCTTAACCTCTTTCCTTTTGCCATGATGATATAATTGTCAAATTTTTTCTTTAAAAAATTAATTTGGATCGTCTCCCACATAAAAAATCAATATATCGTACATATTATAGATTTTGGTAAGGACATACTGCAGTTACTATTTTTCATTATTTATTAAATTAAAACTCTATAGAAATAGAGGAAGCTGGACTCTCATAATTCCATTTTGTGACATTCATTTATCCGTTGGGCCTTTCGTCTCCCGCTCGTAGCATTTCCGCATATGTGTAATACGTGAAAATTAAAATAATGATAAAATTGACTGGGCCTTTAGATGGGGTGAAAGCTAATAGGCCTAAATGTTAACGCGGTTCAACCCTGTGCTTAAAAGCCATATTATTCACTTTATTCTTTCGATCTTCGGCCCATGGGAAAATTAAATTTCACTCTATTTTAAGCCATCATAAATTTTCAGGTAGGTTCAATTTTTTCTCACGAGTGTCTAAGATTTTAGGGCTACTTTTTGGTGAAAGTAAAATTTAGCAAACTTAATTTTCTATTTCCTCAGAAAATATAAAATTCATAATAAATACCTCACTGTTGCACAGTGATTAAAGGTCAGAGACAGTCGAACAATCTCTACAATCTTTTTGTTAGTTAGTATTAGTAAGAAAAGCCTGCTAGGGTTTGGGGATTAAAGTAAAATACGCATTAACAAGCGTGTGATTCAACCATCACTAGTGGGCTCACGTAGCCCTGTACCAGTCCTCCTCATTGTAATGGGTTGTCACATAGACAGAGATTATCTCCTCCCTCCTGTTGGTTGATCTACGCGTACGTACACGTGCCCTGATAAAAGCTATTTAAGAATGTTAAATGTTAATTAAAATTTGAAAGAAATTTCTTACTTCCCATACAAATGAGATGCGTCGGCATGGGAACTAGGCGAGATCGATCGAAAAGGCCAAAACCAAACTTGTGGACTGAATTTTGATGGCGACGCCATCAGTAGTCCATCACTAATAATCCAACCAAGTGCTAGCGAGAAAGAACGTGACCCTCTGACCCCATAATTAACACAGTACTCTCTCTCTCTCTCTCTCCCCATTAAAAAAATAATATTAATATGCATGGTTATCTAATCTGGCCATTCTTATCCAACCACCAGCATCTCTATTATCATATGAAAAATTCCTCAAGGACCCAAAATATGAGACCAATATGAGGGACAAGTGATATGTCCCTCTCCTATTGGATAATGAGTTGGCCATCATTAATGATGGCCAACTCATTATCCAATAGGAGGGGACACTTCACTTGACATCTCCTATTGGTTCCATATTTTTGGTCACTGTAGCAAAGCTCTTATCATATTTATTAAAAAAAACTCAAGGAATCTTGCATGTTATACTCTCTTCTAATTAAAATCCAAACTACTGCTCTCAGTAGCACTTACCCGTGTTAGTGCCCATTATTAGTCCACATGCATTTTTCAAACATACACATGAATAATAGATAGTTAAACCAGGAATCGGATCGAAAAGCACGATGCATGGCTGCAGTGACAACGGGAAATAAAATTAATAAATTTATTTTACGTACTATTAATATACACACAACACGCACGGATCAGGCATGGTCAGCAAGCAAACAAACAAGTCACACAGCTTGCACGCGCATCACACGGAGTAAATAATAACAAAGCAAGGAAGCACAGCCCTCGGATTAAAAACCAGCAGCTCCTCCCCCTCCACGTGAGCGGAAGATGCCCTTCGTCCCATGCTACTCACCGAATCGAACTTCACCGCCCCCTCCTTCTCCTCCCCTCCACGTGCCACCTTTCCCGCCACCACCCGGCACACGAGCACCGCCCTCCTCACGTGCAGGAAAGCGAACTCTGTCTCCAGCTCCTCCGGCAGAGACACGTGCGCTCCCCACCCGGTCGCGTGCGTAGCGATGCCGTCCAAGTCCGCCTGCTTCCCCCCAAACCCGTGCCTCACGATGGCGCACGTGCTGCAGTAGGAGCTCCCGCACGCTCCCACGCGCGGTCCCAGCGCGCAGAGGATCGTGGAGCAGTAAAACCTCAGCCGCTCGTTCCCGTCGGCGATGCAGCGCTCGTCGCCGGAGTTTCGCTCTGCCCTCGAGCGGACGATCTCTCTGTACTCCTCGAACCTTGCCAGGGTTTTCTCCGTGTTGTGGATCTTGAGGATGCTGTGGATGGCCGGAGGGTCGGCTCCTCTCCAGCCGGAGCTGAAGATGATTCGGACGATGTTCCTGCCGGAGTCGCCGTCGCGGAGCTCGGAAAGCGAGTGGTTCGCCGCTTGGTGGAGATCAAGAAGCCGAGGCTCGGCTAGTACCTCGCCGCAAGCCGAGCAAGGGAGGAGGACGCCGGCGGTGGGAGAGGCCGCAGAAGAGGTACCATAATCGTCGTAGTAGTTAGGACGGCGGGGAGGATCAGGCGACGGGGGAGTCGGGGGCCGGTCAGGGTTTTGGTCGATCCTGTTGGGTCTGCGGAAGGAGAAGAGGCGGTAGTTGAGGCAGGAGAGGATTAATGAACGGGAGCGGGATTTATAGGGTCGTCGTAGGCTGCCGCAGCTATCATGGTGGTTATAATTAACGGAGGTCGTCGTCGTCGACGAAGGGGGGGTTAATAAGGAACTAGCGGTCTTTCTGCGTTTGGGTACTGGGGGTTCTGTTCCTTCAGCATCATAATTATTACGACGAGGAGCCGATGGGGTACCAGCAGAGAAGATGGAGAAGCAGCCGAGAGTGAAGAAGAGGGAGAGGAGGAAGCGGTTGAGGAATATTGATAGGATGTTGGAGGCCATGCCCTGCCCTGCCCTCGGTCATCACAACATGATGATCGAGCAATACGAATTGCAGCTAGCTAGCGGACGTACGTACGGGGGATGGAGTTTATCGGTATTAATTGGTTGAAGCTAGGTAGCTAGCTAGTAAGGGGACTGCAAAGTGGGGAGGGAGGTGGTGGTGGTGGTGCAGCTGGAAAGCGATGCTCTAGCTCGTGGAAGTAAGTAATTAAAGAGAGGAGGACGGAAACGGAGAAATAAGGCGACGAGGAGAATAAACTAATTAAGGTGCGAACGCAACGTTTTGTCGGTGGGCGGAATTTGTAATATATATATTTGGGGGGCCAGCATTCGGTCCTGTGTCAATTATTTTTACGGTTTAGCTAGCTAGGGACGCATTCAACTTTCGATGTTCATGTATTAATTGCACCCACTACAGCTTTTAATCCTGGGGGTCGCGCTAATCATTACGGCCGGCTTCATCCCCATGCATGGATCCCTTCTATTCTTGTGCGGGTTATTAATTATATAGCGCGCGTTATATATAGTACTTAAAAATCAGCTTATATTTCCTGATGTATAGTACTTACATGTTACATCCGTCGTTACCCATGATCGTTGGCTGCATTAATTGTGGGGGTATAAACATGAGAATTAAAGTGAAACTTCCTTAATTTGTAGCTGATGATTTCCTAAATTTCCTTATGAATTTCTACATATTACCGTACGTTGAAGAATCCATGATTTAGAGAGGTTTAGCCCGGTAGCCCCTGTGTTGCCCATTAGATAGCGATTAGCAGAGATATGTCGCCCCTGCACATGATGCACGTACCTACGTGAAAGGGCAGAATATTTTATTTTATTTTCTGATACCGTGAAATTAAGGGCAAATTGTTGGATGATAAGGTTATTAACTTTTAACCTGCTAACTAAAGTGAAAATTAATCATCCCTAATACGTGGCGTGGACCATATATACGTGCCCTCCCATCTCTGATTATGATGGGACATGCTTTGGACAGCTCTCCAAAGACGAGGAGGATGGCCCAACGCACACATAACATAATGTAGAATCTTTGATTTTTTTTCTTTCAAAAAAGCAGTATATGATGGCGATTCCACGGACCAGCTCAGTCTAGCACTGCTAAATTGAAAATTTTCAGCCTTGCTATCGAGATAAGAACGTTTTACTAATTAGGTGACAAAGACGAACAAGAATAATCACATAGAATGACACAAAACCAATGCACAAGGCTTTAAAAAATCAGTATGAACAACTAAAAACAAATAGCATCCAGAAATTCATTTACACTCCTCCTTCCTCTCATATCTATACAATTTTCCGATTAATGTTTATGTGTTTTTTTTTTTTTTTTTGGATTAGGTGGGTTATGGCGTATTTGACGGCCCACCAATTTGATCCATTTAATATAAGGTTCCAGCCCAGCCTCTCAAAGTCTGTTAAGAGTAGGCCGAGACACGAAGCCCATCTGTCAAGAAGGCCTGTAAGGCCCAAGAAGGAAGGTGGATGGATCATGGATGCCCCCTGATCCGATGTCGATTGCAGGTGCCCCCCGTTGCCACTCGTTCACCCTCAAAAGATCTTTCCGAAGCTGCTGATTCCCCTTCCTATTCCTATCGTAAACCCACACGCATTCCTCTAGCATTTCTGGCGCTTTTTTTTTTTGCCCACCTTCCTCCGTTTTAATTGTTTTTTCACTATTATTTTTAGCTGCAGCTGCTTGCTGTAGCTGCAGCTGTTATGAACTGCACCGCAGTAGCGGGAGCTTATCTCCTCCCGCTCTCCTCTTCTCCTCTTCGCCCGCTTCCCTCACCAAACTGCAAATCTAGGTTTTCGAGGTGCGGCCGCCCAAACTCCACACCGAGCACTGGTATCTCAGATTCTTTATCTCGCCGCCGATCGCCCTCGCTTCCCCGAGCTCGAGGCAGCGGTGCCGACGTGAAGTCCGAACCATTCGATGTTCCAGATTCGATCAAGTTCCAGGGAGCTCTCAGTGACGCTGTTTCCCCTCTGCTGAAGGAGGAGGAGGAGGAGGAGGAGGAGGAGGAGGGATCGTTTCCAAAGAGATGGTTGATCGTCATCCTCTGCTTCTCTGCCTTCTTGCTCTGTAACATGGACCGAGTAAATCCCCCCTCACCCTTTCTTTTAAGAACTGCGTTTTTGAGTTGGGGAGGGAGGGGGCGCGCGTATCGACTGGCTAATTTGTTGAAAATTTGATCCCTGATTTGGCAGGTAAATATGAGTATCGCAATTCTGCCGATGTCAGCGGAGTTCAATTGGAACCCCGCAACCGTTGGCTTGATCCAGTCCTCTTTCTTCTGGGGCTACCTTCTCACTCAGGTCACCGCACAAACGAAGCTCGATTTCAAATTATTCACTTTTTTCTATCATTTGTCTATGATTATCTCAATACACTCTCTACTAATTAAATGCATCAAATCCAAGATTTTTTTTACGCTAACCTTTAAAGAACTTAAAAGGCTAAGCTAATATGAGATCTTTAGCCTTGATGCGACCTCATTTGGTTTAATTATTGATCATCATGTAGATCCAGATAACGCAATAAAAAATATATATATATATCAAAAGACTCGGAGGACAGGGAATAATTGCAAATGTATGCAAGCAATGATCGAGTAACAAGAATGTCAATCTAGTGATAATTTCATCTAACGTTCTTTTTGAAGATTCGGGATACTTGCTTCTTTTGGGAATTTCTTAGATACATATTGAAGACCTCCATATGTGCACTATCGTTTTAGCATGAGATCTACAGATCATTTTGGAATCATACGCTGGGCTGTGCTAATTTGAACATCATGTTCTTTGATATAATCACTTGTAGATTGCTGGAGGAATTTGGGCAGACACCGTTGGAGGAAAGCGTGTTCTAGGATTTGGTGTTGTTTGGTGGTCCATCGCCACAGCTCTCACACCTGTTGCGGCAAAGATCGGGTTGCCTTTCTTGCTCCTTGTGCGTGCTTTCATGGGAATTGGAGAGGTTAGTGATGGATGTATTTCTTCCCTATTTCTTCTTACTCCAACGTCCATATGACTGATTTAGCGCACTCCCCCCGGGGGGGGGGGGGGGGGGGGGGGGGGGGGGGGGGGGGGGGGGGGG
>BQKN01066822.1:291190-308094 GCA_022839385.1 Asparagus kiusianus
CCCCCCGCCCCCCCCCCCCCCCCCCCCCCCAGAAAACACATAAACACAGCATTCATGCCTCCAAAAATTAATTTTACATAGCTAATTTAAATAATGGCATTTGTTCCATTCTGAATTGATATATATATTTTTTGCCGTATTATATATGTGTCTCATCAAAAATTTGCATTGATTCACAGGGTGTTGCAATGCCCGCTATGAATAATATTCTTTCAAAATGGATCCCAGTATCAGAGAGAAGTAGATCATTGGCCCTGGTCTATAGTGGAATGTACCTTGGTTCAGTAACTGGGCTAGCCTTTTCTCCTTTGTTAATACATAAGCTTGGCTGGCCTTCTGTCTTCTATTCCTTTGGTTCCCTTGGAACTGTCTGGTTTGCTATATGGTTAAATAAGGTTTGTATTTCAGTAACGATCCATCAGTTGTTGGTGATTTTCTCTTTTCATATTAACTGTTTCACTCTGAAACTATACACTGTGCCCTTTTCATCTGACCTCAATTTAATGGTATTTAGTGTTAAGAAAGATAACTACCTGTTGTAGTTGTGCATTAAATAATCCTTTTAAAGACTCTTCTGAAACAGCATAATATTTGTACCAACAGGCTTACAGTACTCCTCTGGAAGATCCAGAACTGAGTATTCGAGAAAAGAAGCTTATCGCAAGCAGTAGTATATCTAAAGAACCTGTTACTGAAATTCCATGGAGATTAATCTTATCTAAACCCCCTGTCTGGGCTCTTATAGTTTCCCATTTTTGCCACAACTGGGGAACTTTTATTCTTCTCACGTGGATGCCAACTTACTATAATCAGGTGAGTTTCAGGTTTCACATGACATATCGCATTCGCTATCATTGCTTGCATAAACTGATTTTTTTCCCCATCATTCTTTGTAGTAGAAATAGTAGTTCTTCAATGACGCATGTTTATATTTTCTCTATGTTATATACCCTCCTGCCCTGCTTTTCTTCAGCATAAATTTGTTTTTTGAAAACTTGAAAGATGCAATTATCACTTCCTAAAGAAGTATGTCTGTTTACGAAAGATTATACAGTGATTTATTGAAGACGGATTTTTCAGTATATGACTCCAAGGATGCCCACTAGCATTTCTAACCCTTATTCATAACCTGTTTCAACTAGGTTTTGAAGTTCAACCTCACAGAATCTGGTTTATTCTGTGTTCTTCCTTGGCTTACAATGGCGATCTCTGCAAATGTTGGTGGTTGGATAGCTGACACACTAGTGAGTCGAGGATATTCTGTAACAGCAGTTCGAAAGGTTAGACTCATATTTTTAAACATAGCATCAAGTAGAAGGTGGCAAGTTATTCGAGTGTTGCATGTTGCATTTTAGTTTTATATTGGATTATCTCATTATCTGTAATTCTATGGAAAGTGTGACTTGTAAAAATTTTTTGGTAGCCCTCTTATTAGTCATTTCCATGACATTAGTGTATCTTTTAATGTGCATGCCTATATCTTTTCTTGCTCAGGCTATCTTTTAGTATCTTACTGTATTTCTTTTCTTCGTTATATGTTGTTTCTGCAGATCATGCAATCAATCGGATTTCTCGGGCCAGCTTTCTTTCTTACTCAGTTAAGTCATATCCAGTCTCCTGCTATGGCGGTATTGTGCATGGCATGCAGCCAGGTTAGCTTTAGCTCTCATACTTTATCCACTTTTTTAACTTTTGGTGTTGTTTTTCTTCTTACTTTGTATCATATTCTTTTGTCATTACTACTATTGAAGCATGAGTGCCTTCCCTTCTGTCTCAAAAAATTGAGTACTGTTAAAGCCTTAAGAGGGTTCTATGTATAAACCATAACTTGGAAATGTGAAAGAGTTAGTATAGCAGCATACATTTGAGTCTCAAAAGATGCTAGATCGCAGAAGCATCCACTTACTCTCTGAACAGT
Organism: Asparagus kiusianus; assembly: GCA_022839385.1. Taxonomy (NCBI): domain Eukaryota; kingdom Viridiplantae; phylum Streptophyta; class Magnoliopsida; order Asparagales; family Asparagaceae; genus Asparagus; species Asparagus kiusianus. The sequence continues at coordinate 293,109 of BQKN01066822.1, forward strand.
TCACTCACAGAAGTGCATCACAAATGTTGAATCGGTTTGTTCTAGTAAGGTCAGAATATATAACTAAGACATATTCTACATTGATTTTGATTGTTAGACTTGGAACTATGTCTATTCTCTTGTCATTGTTTGTGTAACTTCCATATAGAATGCTTTCACATAGACTCAGGGAGCTCTTTGGCACTTGCTCCTTACTGATTTTCTCTAAAAACCATGAGATCTTCTGACACTTGAACTTGTACGCAGGGAACTGATGCATTCTCACAGTCTGGACTATACTCCAACCATCAAGATATCGGACCTCGTTATGCTGTGAGTATGAGTTATTCTCATCATATACCACTAACTTCTACAATTGGTTTAACTATTCACTATCTTTTTCTAGTTTTTTACTGGAATAACTAGCTGACAAATGAATTATCGTCACTAAAAGGAACTTTTTTAAGGAGCTACAACGTTCTGATTCTGTAATCTTTGCAGGGTGTGCTGCTTGGCCTTTCAAACACTGCGGGGGTTTTAGCTGGTGTCTTTGGGACAGCAGCAACAGGCTACATCTTGCAACACGGTCAGATCCTCACTCTTTCTGATCCATGAGTAGTTTTTTCTTTTCTAAACTTTTGACATACTGACGTGTAAAGATCTTCAGGTTCTTGGGATGATGTCTTCAAAGTTTCTGTAGGCCTCTATCTTGTTGGAACTGTAGTCTGGAACTTGTTCTCGACAGGGGAGAAAATTATTGATTGATTTAGATGAGTTAAGGAGGCCATTTAAAGCGTGCAGAGGCTTTTCATGCTCGAAGCAACCCATCTTTGGAGCTGGACTGTGGGGTGGTTGGTTTTTTTATATGCCTGTTATATGATGTGATTGGATCCTCATTCATTTCTACAAAAGGAGTGAGTTCTCTAACACCTGACTAATTTCAAAGAGCTTCCACTGGCTGAAGGGATAGCGGTAAAAGAGAATGCAAACCTCGCAGTATCGATCAATCTTGATTCTTGACGCTTCGCAGCTACAGATAACCAGACCACAATTTTTGATGTATATTCCTGTTGTATATTACTTTGACTAATTGAAAGCCATGATCAAGCAAAACATTACGATGTATATATGCATATACATCTAAAGGTAATGAGATTTGTAAAACATACGCAGTGCATAAATAAGACATCCTCACGCTTGCACGTGATTTTAGATGCGGCAAGTGAATGCATTGCTGCCATTGGAGCTCATAGGCCAAGCATTTTCAGGTCTTCATAAAATTGTGGATGTCACATACAAAAAAATGTGGCTGATGGATGCTAGATCATCTAAAAACACAGACCCACCCGAGTGCTTCTGATCATCAAACAAACTGCTATCGTACACAAAGTACATACTTGATCGATCCCTCGTCGCTCCCACCGGCATTACAGGAGTGGAATCGCAGCAGATGAGTCGGAGCTCTCCCAGACCTCAACCCCCTCCGTCCCCTCCCTGCTCAAAAACAGCCGATCCCCCCCGCCCTCCATCATCTTTATCCTCCCCCTCCTCGCATCCTCCTCCCTGTCCACCATGTTCTTCCTGTATCTCCTCCTCTCCTCCTCTTCCCCCTCCCCGTCCTGCTCCAGCCGCGACCAAACCTCGAGCCCGTTCTCCTTGCTCACAAACACCTGCTTCTTGTAGCAATGCACCACGCTCCCCCCTCCCCCTCCGTCGCTCCTCAGCTCCCCGCTGCTCCTGACATCCTCCAGATACACCCAGGGGTCCTCTCCCAGCATCCTCATGTCGGCCACCGCCACGTCCCCAGACTTCCAGCAAACCTTGTAGACCTTCATCTGCTGGGCATCAACATCGGCGTCGGCGAAGGAGTCCCCAAACCTGCTGCTCCTCCCCGCCCCCGGCTCGTTCGTCTCCCAGACCCCCTTCCCCGACCTCGGATCCCACAGCTTCATGTACCCGCTGTAGCCGAACGCCCCCAGGCTCACCGCCGAGGCGAACACCAGCCCGGTGGCCGCCAGGTGCGCCAGTTTCGTGGCTGGCGCCACCCTTATCGAGCCCCCGTTCTGCCGCCCCAGCTCGGCCGCGGTCTTCAGGGTGGTCCTGTCCACGGACATGATGCAGTTCTCGCGGTGGGGGCACTCGAAGGCGGCGAAGAGGGGGAGGCTGGGGTCCGAGTCGGCGGCGATGGCGGTGACTCGGGCCTTGTAGATGCGGGGGTCGTCGGGATCGGACCAGTGGAGGGACCCGAGGTGGCGGCCGGTGGAGACGTCGTAGAAGTGGAGGCCGGGGGAATGGAGGGATCCGACGGCGGCGATCTCAGGCCAGAGGCGGCGGAGGGAGGTGAGGGAGTCGAGGTGGGTGCGGGCGGTGGAGAGGTGGGTGAGGCTCCAGTCGTAGGAGGAGATCTGGCCGCCGTGGGCGATCCAGAGGGATCCGTCGTCGGGGCCGGGGGAGATGGCGGAGGGGGTGGGGTCGGCAGCGGGGAGGACGGTGGAGACGAGGGAGGCGTCGATGGCGAGGAGAGGGGGAGGCGACATGGCGGATCTGAGGGAGGAGTCGATGCCGTAGTAGAGGGCCTCGTCGACCAGGTCCTGCTTCGAGAAGCGGCGGAGGGCGGCGGAGGGGAGGCGGTTGGAGCGGAGGACGGAGAGCAGGACGGAGAATATCTCCGGGTCCCGGTCGATGAAGATGGGCTGCGCCTGCTGTCCGCCGTCGTCTTCGGCGGCGGCGGCGGAGTGGCTGTTCGAGAGGGCGGCGAGGAGGGAGTCGGGGCCGGCGGATTGGAGGGTGGAGAAGGTGGTCTCGAACAGCCTACCGCCGACGTTGAGCTTGATTCGGTGGTTGCCGGGTTGTTGAGTTTCGGAGGTGGAACCGGATCCCTCAGCCGCCGCCATTATTTATTTATTTATTTATTTGCTCTCTCTCTCTCTCTCTCTCTACCGAAAGAGGAGGTTGGAGAGAAAATAGGGAAGTAAAAAAAGGACGACAAAATCGGAAAGAGAGGAAGAAGATCGCTCTAATAATTGGATTATCTATCTAGCGGAGCTGGGCTTTGGAGGTGGACCGGATGCTGAGTTCACGAGTACCGGAGGATTGAGCCGAAGAGATAACAAAACTACATCCACATAAGATAGGTAACTTGAGTAAACATTAGTTATAAACAATCCGTGCACCTCAGAAATATTAGTTAGACAATCCCCTTGCCAAATCTTGGATCCTAGTCGGTAGTAACTTTTAGTCTGCAGCTAGCTGAAAGAGAGGGGGGAAATTCCTCTTTTTAACCTCCAGCGTTTCATTGACAGCGAAACAAGTACTGTAATATCTCCGTATCTTCACTCAATCTTGATAAAACGTAGAATCATTGACATCAATTGCATACGTAAATTAATAATAACGAGTACTAGGTGACGGCTTATGTAATGGCAAAATGAGCTGCTGAGAGATAAAGCTAGTGACGAGGTCCATCCAACTAATCACATTAAAACGCGCGGACATCATTACTTTATCTCTAGACAGCTCGATACTTTATTTTGCTAAATGAGCTATCACCTTACAACCATCATTTCCATTCAGTATATAGATATGCAGTAATTTAGCTCAATCAACATGTAAACAATTTTTGACGTACTCAGACTAAACCCAAAATAATCCACTCCATACAACCAACACAATTTGTTATGAAAAATGAAACTTGAAAAATCCAAACGTGACGTATTGACGAACCCCCTAAGCTGCAGTTGCAGTTTCAGTCCCAGGGGGCATGACAACATGATTCTCTGAAATTGGACCGCAGCTGGAGTGCCCAACAGCATCAAGGTCCCTAGCACGCACGTAAACCCGAAGCCCATTCTTCATAAACAGGGTGAGCGACATCTTCTGCTCCACTTTATGCCCGGGAACCATCTCCAACCGATGACGGAGCAGCACGGCCGACGCGATCGACTTCATCTGCAAATACGCCAAGTCTTTCCCTAGGCAAGTCCTCGGCCCTGCATTGAACGCCACAAACCTATACGCATCCTTCGAAGGCTCAAACCGATCCCCTGCGCTCGACAACCACCTCTCCGGCTTAAACTCCATGCAGTCCTTCCCCCATATCCATTCCATTCTCCCCACCGAATAGATCGAGTATGTGATCGCCGAGCCTGCAGGCACGAACGTACCATCGGGCAGCACATCGTCCGCCACCACGTACTTCGAATCCTCAGGCACCGACGGATACAACCTCAGCGTCTCCGCCAACGCTGCCTTGAGATAGATTAGCCTCTCCAGCTCCTCAAATTCCAGAGGCTCCTCCGCCCACTTCTTCGTGTCGGAGCCCCTTGTCTCTCTAAGCACCGCCGCAATCTCTCCCACGATCCTCTCCTCTACATCAGGCCTCTGCATCACGGTCCAGAAGAACCAGCTGAGGGCGACAGACGAGGTGTCACGACCCGCGAGCACGAAGTTTAAGGCAATCCACTGTAGGACTGATGTAGGAAAGCTGTTGCCATTGCCGTCCTTTTTCTTCATGAACCTCGACAAAAGGTCATCGGACGGTGTCTTCTTTCGCACTGCGATGGCTTCGGTCATGTAACGTTCGACAACCTCGAGACTTTTCTTGAGGCTTTTTTCCGTGCCGATGCCCAAAGCTTTCTTCAGCCGCCAGAAAAAGCTCGGAAAGAGAAATCGTTGCAGTGTAGCCTCCGTTGCTGAATCAAACGCGCTCGCAAAAGGGTTATCAGGCAGATCAGGGGATAGAGTTTCGGGGTCTTTCCCAAAAGTCAAGCCACAGATATTGTCAAATGTCAATCTAAGCAACAGATCCTGGAGGTCCACCCCCGCGCCAGCCCCGGCATTTAGACAATGATCAGCTAAAATGCGCCAGAGTCTGGTCTTTATCGACCGGTTAGCCCATCGAGCCATCGCCTGCCGAAGTGTTCGGGTGGTGAACTCCAGTGCCGCCGTCTTCCGTTGGATTAGCCACGTGTCGCCGTCGGAGTTGAAGATTCCCTGCCCCAGAAGGTCGTGGAAGGCCGACTGGAACATCGGACCTTTCGGGTAGTTGTCGAACCTCGTGCGCAGCACGTGCTCAAGGTTACGCGGGTTGCACGTGACAGTGACGAACCCCTGGCGGCGGGCGAAGAAGGGGAGGGGGAGGATGCACGTCTGGTACGTGGCGGCGGGGCCAGTGGATCGGAGGTTCTGTGCAATCCAGTCGTGGATGCGGGCGCGATTGGAGATGAGACCCGGAAGGCTGCCAAAGAGCGGCCACATTCTCGGGCCGGTCAGGGATCGGGTGAGGACCCAGAACCACATCACGTAAGCCGACGCAGCGGCCACGAGGAGAGCTGCTGCGATCAGATGCGGCGCGTCTTCGTCTTGAAAGTAACGGTTCAGGTAACGGTGCGCATTGACGGGGCTCACCATTTCCATCGGCGCAGTGAGACTAGTTTCAGAGGTCAATTGGGGGTGATGTAATTAGATGGCCGATCTCGGTGTATTAATACTGCAATTGTTAACCTATAATTAATTCGAAAGAAAGATTAAGTAGAGGGGAAGGTGAGAAACACTGTGGATCGATTAACTAAGTAAGTGGATATCTTTTACACGCTTACAAACTCCCCAGTGGATCACAGCTCTGATTCATCAGCTCGTTTGATATTTTCTAGCTACGTACAAGAAATGATAATAATAAGAAAAGGCGGAATTAATATTATTGAGGAGAGAGTACATGCCATTCATTTTGGGCAATTAGTGGTAGGGTGGGATCTGGAGGAGAAGCTTCTTGTTTGTGAGAGTGAAGGAGCAAGCAGTAGGTCGAGGTCCGTTCATCCACCGGGAGAAAACTGAGACTTCGGTCGCCACTGTGTCTGTATGCATGTTAAAAGAAACTTTGGCGTGTAGTAATTAAGAGAAGATTGGTACTTGGTAGCGTGAGAAATTAAAAGGGGGTCTTTTGTAAACAATTAATAATCACATGCTGATGATGAGTACGAGTTAAAATACCAGTACAGATTAAAATAGTCACATTGACTTACCAATTAATCGTTGGTACGAGTACGGCTACAGGTATGAGCCGTAGGGGTGCGAACGGATGCCGCGGGGTTTTTTTTTTTTTTTTAATTTTATTTTTATTTGCACCCCTACGCTCGAGTCGTTTTAATTAAATCTAGTTCAAATGTACTCTCTCGTTTGACTGAGACACCGAATAAGGGCCCTGATGAATGGGCCTTCAGAACGTAGCTCTTATGGATGGGTAGTAGCCCAATGAACAACTTTTCCGATGGGCTTTAGCCCCATAATCTGGCTTCAAAGCCGGACCAATGGCCCAGTCAAACGAATATACACCGCTTCGTCCTGCCTTGTTCCCGAAACCCTTAAAAAAAAAAATAAAGAGCCCGCAGCAGCCGCGCGTTGCTGCCTCCTCCGTCCGAATCCCCGGCGAATTCTTCAATCGAAAAAAAGAAGAAGAATGGCGGCGTCGCCTAACAAAAACCAGACAGTGCTTCAGTTCCAGCCATCAGCGACGAGCTTGACCGCCAAGATCCGACCCCTCGTCCTCTTCAACATCTGCGACAGCTTCGTCAGGCGACCCGATCAGGCCGATAGAGTCATCGGAACTGTCCTCGGCTCGATATCCTCCGACGGCACCGTCCATATCAGCAACTCCTACGCCGTTCCTCACAGCGAGTCCTCAGATCAGGTCATACTTCTTTTAAAATCGCATGATGATTATTATTATTATAATTTTTAAAATAATTTTTATTTATGAAATTACTTTATACGAACCATTTCAACAAAATAGGGTTGCATGCCTACAGGTTGCGCTGGATATCGAATACCATCACAACATGTTTGCATCTCACCAGAAGGTGAACCCCAAAGAAGTCATTGTCGGGTGGTAATTATCAATCAGTAACCTATCTTTATCTAAGTTTTTTTTTCAGTCTACATTAAAAAAAAAAAAACCTTTGTTTTAAGCGTCGTATTTTGTACAGTCCTTTAGCTTGCGACTGGAAGGCGTTTGTGTGCGTAGTTTGCAATTGTAAAAAGACATTGTTTACCAAATATATATTGTTATAAGGGGCTGTTTGGTTCGTTTCCTAGATATAGGGAAATGCATTTCCATGTACAAAAACACAAGTTTTGAGTTTTCCAAACTTTTCCAAAAAATAGATTGTTTCGCTTTGGTTCGCACAAAAAAATGGTGGGAAACCAAAGTATTTATTTTTCTTGTGTTTGGTTCGCATGGAAAAAAAAGGAAAACTTTTTGAAATATGATATTTCCTACTTTTCTTGTGTTTGGTTGGTTTTGAAGTTTGTAGTAAAAAATGTTTATGATCACCATGGTAAGATTACCCCCACTATATACAAATTTATTTGTGCTCGTTATATGATGTAATCTTAATCATATAAAAGTTCGAATATAACATGAAGAGGAAAATAATATCCTAAATGAATTATAAATTTATGTTTGTATTACTCATCCTTCTCACAAAACAATATTTTTTACAAACACCATTTCTGTTTGAATACTCATCATTCTCACAAAACAATATTTTTTACAAGTTCTGCTACACCTTCTCGAGCTTGGAGTGAGACAATTTTTATTGAGTTACCACTATTATATCTTAGATCCAGTGGGGATGCGGGCTGTACAACTGCGGGATCAGGCGGTAGCCTAAAAGCTTCAACAACGAAATCCTGGAGAAAACAATCAGAAATTATAAGCTAAAAAATTTCATCTTCAAGGAGAGAAACTAGGCAATACTGAAGTTGAAAGAAGGATTTCGCAGTGTAATATATGTACCTTAAATCTATTGCTCTCAACAGTTCATTCCTGACTGAATTGATTACACAGATGAAAAACCAAAAACTAGTGCAAGAAAGGTGATCTTATAACTAGTTAATTAAGAATGAAAATACTTACTTTGTAACATCTGATGATAATGTATCGACTTTTACCTGCATATGAGTTTAGAAGCAATCTATTAATAAACCATGCATCACAATTAAAAAAAAAGAATTCTCAAAGCAACATGGATAGAAGAAAGATATTAGGAAGTCACGTTCTGATTTCGACGAGCCTCCTTCGAGCAGCTATTATCTGTCAAATAAACCATGCTTGAAAATAATTCTTGACATCATGTCAAATAAATCAGCCACATGCATATGCGAATTATGGCTGTGGGCTCAGAACTTGTTCAATATCATCATTGTTAGCCTCCAGTGCAATATCAATAGATACTGCAGGTTGCTAATCTCAGATAAATTGAAAAGCATCATAGCCTAATTTGAACACCTGTAAATAATATCATCCAAATCAAATCCAGCCGAAACAAGCACAACCAGGCTCACAACCAGAAATCCCCAAAACAAGCACAAAAGCATCATTTACCCAACAATGAACAGGATACACCAACCATCCAACGAAAAAAGAACCAGGATGCACCAAGCAGCCACGAAAAAGGAACCAGGCAACAACACCAAAAGCCAACAACAACATCAATAACAAGCAGGCTCACAACATCAAGAATGCAGATAAAAACACCAACAGGCAATATCAACCCAGTCAACACCACCAACAGGCATCAACACCACCAACAACACCAACAGGCATCAACACCAGTTCATGAAAATTGGGTATGAACTGAGTTTGGATACTAGAACTTATGGACACAAGCACAAGATACACTATAACCCTGTGCACATTCTATATTTGGTTCATGTAGTCGGTTATGTACTAAATATCTCCAGTTCATAGAGATTTAGCATTATGACAAGCACTTCAATTTTTTAGTGTTGGAAACAGGTACAGTTTCATGCATTACTGGAATTAAAAACCTGGGCCTCTCATCGAAAACCCTCTTCTTCTCCCACTGTATCAAAAAACAGTTCCCCTTCCCACCAAGCATCATTGAAAAAAACTCAATCTTTATTCAGAGTGATCCTTAACCTAAACCTGTTCTCCATAGTAAAACCACCTTGCCAAATTGTAAAATCTGGTATCAGCAACATTATTTAACTGGTTCACCCATTCTTAGCATAACGATAACTTGCAGCCAGTAATGCCTGAAAGTAAAATTTTATGGGGTGAAAATTATACTTGAACAGTTTCTAAGATATTTGGAATTCAAAAATTAGCATTTTGGTTAAGTCAAAACCTACACATGTCTTCTCCAAAAATGTTGATAAATTAATTTGAGTATGACTAGGAAATGATTCAATCCTTTAGCACAAAGTTCAGTGTTGGGTATAATCAGAAATTCTGAACACCGATAAGCACTCATGCTGCCATGGGCATTTAACAATTATGACAGACAATTATATCTAAGTCAGAAAGGTAAATCAACACAAAAGAAATAAAAAATAAATGGATGAATGGAATGTTAAGCGTACCGTGATATCATCATAGTACAGGAGCTTCATCACACTCCTAAATCCAACACAAAATCAGAATTAGTTTAGACTAAAAATTGATTCCTGATATCCATAAAAAATTTCATAAATTAGTTTAGACTAAAAATAACTGAAATAGAGAGTAAGCCATGATATTTATATTTGACACTGTAATTATTAAATAACAATCTAATCAACCTTCATTACTTAGAATACGCTTCTTTTCTGCCCTCAAAAATGTGTAAAGGCAAATTATACACTTTTTTGAAGCATCAAATGGAATAATTCTTATATGTATATCAAACAAAACAATTAGAATACCAATTGGTAGATATCATACCCAACTCAAACTGGCATCAAGACCCTTGTCCCAGCCATGACACGCATGCACAAGTCAAGGCATATTGTAACAACGAGCATAGACTCGTGTCAAATTAATCTTTAATATTTTCATACAGTTTAATCATTATGTAACTGATCCAGTGAGAATTTTAAAGATCTAAGACCGAGGGCCATAAGCCTAAAAAAGTTGACGCTTGGTTTATTTGAATTCTGCTGCATTACTACTTCTTCCTTTGTTTGTCCTCACAACTTTCTTCATGGTGTACAGAAAAGTCGGTCAAGCTATGGTGATGTGTTCCGATCATTCCAAAGTTGAAGGAATGCTTCAATATTTCTAAGTGTGTCTATTTCGTCATCATTCTTTAATTTAATCGCTAGTGATTGAAAGAATCAGCAGACCAATATCACTTGCAACAAGTTAAAAAAACACTTTACACACTTGTTTTGGATGTGAATCCATTGTCCATTTCACTCTAACACTCTAATGTAGAGTTGCAAGCAGATGGAGTTATAATATCAAAATCATTTCTATGTCAAACAAAATAAAAACAGAACACGTAAACATGCAGTTGTAAGAACCTATAGCCTACAAGGAGTAACACGTCCCAAATTGCTAGAAACTTAAATAGCTAATCACACAGTGCAGGGTTAGAAAATGAATACACCTTCAAAAATCTATTTAGGTTCGGTTACACCACAAAAGAAGCAATATAACTAATCCACGTAACACAATGAACGCATTACTAGCTGCGATATAATTAAAAACTACTAAGAACATTGAGTAAAACCATAGAACTTAAAGCATCACAGATAAATTATAAATATATCCTTTTCTTTGCAAACCCTTGGAAAAAAAGGCAACATTCGACAAAATTAAGCACTCAAACCATTATAAATAAATGAAAATGACAAGCTTCAATGTTCAGAAAACAAGCCAATCACAATGCCAACAAAATTTAATTAGAAATTGCACAAAATTAACTCTTACAATATCTACACACCTCAAAGGAATAAAACGCTATATAGTCCCCCATCCAAATATCTTTATCCTTCCATCTACACCTGTAAAAATCATATAATCACAACTATAACCAATTTAAGAGGTCGAGGCCTTGTTGTTGTTGTTGTTGGTGTCTTTGGGATCCATTGGAGTTCGAGAGAGAGAGAGAGAGAGAGAGAGAGAGAGAGAGAGAGAGCTGAGAGCTTTGAGAGCCCAAAAACAACAAAAATCCCCCAAATTTCTGAGAAAAAAACCCCATCGAAACCTAGAAAAGGAAAAGCGAACAGATCGAACCTCAAACTTCGAAAGCACCACCACCCCTACGATCTTGCTCCGCTCCGACGTCCCCATCTCATCGGAACTCCGGAGATGAATCTGATGGAGGAGAGAGAAAGGCGATGGAGTCAATTTCAGCGTCGAAGCCGACGAGAGAAATCAACGAGAGATTTCTGGCGGGAGGAGAGCAAGGAGGTAACCGCAGCGTCCCAAGGAAATCAAGGAGAGAAAGAGAGAGCGATTGTCAGAGCTGGCTAGTTTTTTCATCGATTTCTCTTGGTTGGGGAAGGAAATCGGGGAGAGAAAAAAGTCTGAGTTGGCGGCGTTTTCACCCCGTTTCTCTCCCTTCAACCCCAGCGAACCAAAGCAAGGAAAAGAAATGAGCGGAAACAAAAAATCTGATGTGGCGGTGGTGTCAGGCGCAGAAATACGTTTCCACAGGCTATTTAAGCGAACCAAACAGCCCCTAAGAAAACAAAGATTACTGTATTGGACCACAGCTTGGATATTCCAAAGGGTGATGAAGAGAAGGTATATTCAACAACTGGATCTGGTGTAGTTGTATTCAACTGCCTTTCCCTTGGATACCTCCCTCCTCCCACTCTTCATACTTGCGGCCCACAAAGATTATGCAGTGGGATCATATTTAGTTACCCATGTGCAAGAAAAGTTAATTTTACAGTTCATAGCTTCTTCCCGTTGGTCAGTAAGTATCCATGGAGCATATTAAACATATGTTTTCTTTAGGGTACATGTCTTTTGGTCAAGTAGGCTGTTTTCTTTTCTGCACAAAGTAACAGCATACTGTTAGATGTCAATCTTGGATAGCTCCCACTCCCTGCTTTGCAAGATTAATCTGGATTACCATGACATACCAGTCATTTTACCTTCTTCACTGTGATCCCTTTCGTATTGTAAATTTGTAATAGACAACTAGATATTAGTCTAGCTGAGGTTACGGTTGAATTTGATTGGTTTCATGATTGTTCAAAGTTATTATTAATGTTATGATTTTATCTATACTTTCTTTACTGGTTTGTTGTAATTAGCGCCTCACGGCGTTCATGTAATGGTGAATGCATCTCACTGCACTGATGTTGTTTTTTTTTTCCCGCAGGTATTCAACTGGCCTTGGCGTCTCAGGTGGTAGTGCATTAATACATGAATTTTATTCAAGGGAAGTAGCAAACGCAATTCACTTGACTGTAGATACTGGGTTTACAAATGGGGAGGCTTCCATAAAAGCTTATGTCGCCGTCAATTTGTCTCTTGGAGATCGGCAACTTGCGGCGCAATTTCATGAAATTCCCCTGGACCTGAGGATGATTGAGGCAGAGCAAATTGGATGTAAGACCATCACTTGAATGCCTGCCAACTTACATTCTAGTAAATTTAAATTTTTTGCTTTGTTATCTGGTCCTTAGTTTAGACTTTATTGCAAAGTTATTCTTTGCTAATCTAGGCTCACCCTGTCTATCATCAGGCTAGACATTGTCATCAGTTTGGACTTTGCATTGCAGTTTACATCCTTTGTTCCACGTCTCACAAGAAAGAAACAGAAAGAATGTCACAAATTGTACTGACGATTCATGTTAATTATGTCAATTTCTGGGTCTGATGTTGGAAGTGAGCATAAAAATAATGCATGTTTGAGTGTTTACTGAGACTTTTGAATTATAATTGATTCAACAGTTGCATTTCCATGACATAAAAGATAGCAGGTTTTGCTTTCAAGTTTAATTGCTGACATTTTTCTGACTAACTGTCCTCTACAGTCAATATTTTAAAGAAGACAACTGTAGACAAGCTTCCGAATGATTTGGAAGGGATGGGAGCTTCTATTGAGCATCTCTATGCTCTGATGGAAGATGTCTACAAATACGTGGATGGAGTTGTTGTAAGTTCAATCACTATTCCTTATTGTAATCTCCCTCTTATTAGCCTCTTGATCTCTGCATTCTATTTATCTCATGTTCTTTCTCTTTAGGAAGGGCGTGTGACAGCCGATAATAATATTGGGAGATTAATTGCTGCTACTTTGGCATCAATGCCAAAAATGTCACCAGCTGTTTTTGACAAGGTTTTCAATGACCGGATCCAGGTACTGGTTCTTTTTGTGTTGGTTCTGGCTTAATATGGTTTCCCTTGTTCGTGGATTATCTTAAGGTTGCTGCTGCTGCTTTTTTTTTTACAGGATAATTATGCATTAGTTTACTTATCAAGCCTCGCCCGGACACAACTCAGTATAGCGGAGAAGCTGAATACTGCTGCTCAGATCTTGTAATTTTACTACGAATGTGTTGGGCAAGCCCTGCTTCTTTTCCTTTTCCAGTGCCAATCATCAAACTACGAATTTTTAGGAGATTAGGAATTTTCTTATTGTTGCTCAGGTTTTAGTTATCTGGGTTTTCTTTTTGGAAGATGTTGAGCTTGGTTAGTGTAATTCATTTTTGAAACTTGTTCCTGAAAACTATACCGTATACATTAGTGGATGCACTGTAATGTCTTTGAGCCCAAAGATATACCTTGGCGTTTATCCTGTCCTTTGTCTTGTCGGCATCGTTGTTGAGTGCTAACCAAAGTGATGTCCACACTTAATAATTTGGGGAAATTGGGGGTGGGGGGATTGCTTGTACCCCTAATTTCCATACGAGTATTCTGCCTCCACCCAAGACTTTTTCAATGCTCCCAAAACCCTCAAAAGTAAAACAGTAATTTCCTGAGCCTCCAAAACACAAAACCCAAGTGATAAAAATATGTGAAGACCATAATATCCTTTCTATATCTTTCTCTTTGCAAATACCTCGGCGGCAGCCTCGAGTACGAAACACTCCTCCTTGTCGACCTTCACCCGGTATGTCTTCATTAGGATCCTGACCCTAACATTTTCCCCTAGCTCCTCCTTGACCGCGCGAGTCGTCGCATCCTTGACGGGCTCCACTAACGTCATTTTCTCGGACAAAGGGCGGTTCCTGGTCCTTAGGGTTCCGTCAGAGAGGAGCTGCTAGGATTCTAAGAGAGTGGAGCTGCGGGGATTCTTTATGTAGAGGATGGTTATGTTGATGGTGCGGACGAGGGAAGGGGAGGCGAGGAGAGAGGTTTTGCCGTTGATGATCTCGAGGTAGAGGTTGTTTAGGGTTTTGGTGCCGGGGTGAGGCCCCATGAGGAGAGGGAGTCGGAGGGGATGTGGGATTTTAGGAATGCAGAGAGGGAGGGGAAGAAGAGGGGAGGAGATGATGATGATGATGAGCAGCAGTTTTGTTGCTTCATTTTTTTCGTGAATTTTGTAAAGAAGAAGAAGAAGATGGGAGAAAAGAGATTGTCTTGGGGGTTACATGTTGATTGTGAAGGTTACACGTTGGTTGTTAATGTTACAAGTTTGTTGTGAAGGTTACGGGTTGGTTATTAATGTTACGGGTTGGTTGTGAAGGTCACAGTTCTGTGACCTTCACAACCAACCCGTAACATTCATAACCAACTCATAAGCTTAACAACCTACCCGTAACCTTAATAACCAATACGTAACCTTCACAACAAACCCATAACACATTCACAACCAACGTGTATCATTCACAACCAACTTGTAACCTTCAAAACCAACATGTCACATTCTTTCACCACCAACTCATAAACTTAACAACAAACTTATTACCATGAAATAACAACAATATATAAATTTACATACTCTATTTTAATCTCAAGCCATCGATTTCCATACAAATATTCTGCCGATGAACGAACGTCTTTTTTTCCCACCGGTGAAACTTTCATGCCGTTTCCTTACAAGTATTCCACCGAAAAATTCTAGTTTCCCCAATACTTTTTTTCGCCTCATGAACAAACGCCGGAAAAGTATTACCGCCGATGTTGACACCGTTGGAAAATTTTAAAGGGAACTAGAATTTCCCCCCCCCCCCCCCCCCCCACACCCCATTTTAAATCATCACAGCAACATCACGAGAGAGAGAGAGAGAGAGAGAGAGAGAGAGAGAGAGAGAGAGAGAGAGA
>BQKN01066822.1:324394-374099 GCA_022839385.1 Asparagus kiusianus
CTCCTCAAGTAATTGTCAACTTCACTGGACTATCATGTTCATTCTTACGCCATTGTTGCCTTTTTTCCGTTGATGTTTGAACCTTTTTTTTTCACCTACTTTCCTTGCAGGATGTTTTCAATCTACTTCCGAATCTTAATGTGACCGAACTAATTAAGGCTTTCTCAGGTAATGTTAATTAATTGCGCTAACCCTCATGAGAGTTTTGTCTTTTTTTTGCAGTTAAATCATTCAGTATCTCTTTTCATGTTTTGCAGTGAAAACCAATGACATGATGCTAGTGATTTACCTTTCCTCTCTCATTCGGAGTGTCATTGCACTTCATAACTTGATAAATAATAAAGTAAGTTCTTTTCCAATGTTTTTACTTTATCGAGTCATTGTAGAATGTGTAGAAGAAAAAAATTGGATCTATGAGAAAAGTACTTCTTACCTCTTAAGACGTATATTTCTGTTTGGTAAACGTGTATCAACTTGTTTGAGTGATTATGTGCTGGAGTCTTGTACCGTGCTCCGTGCTTATTGGCTGATCATTACATTTGCTTTACTCTTTTTATTTTCTGAACTATTTCCATTGATGATATTTATTTTGCATATTTTTTTGCATCGCCAGATGCTAAACAAGGAACACGAGAAAGCTGAGGATGCTAAACCAATGGCTGTCCCCGCTACAGCAGGAAGTTAGGTGCACTGTGCCTGGTTACATTTTGCTGCTCTGACGATAGGAGTTACCATACTTGGTTTCCAAGTACGATCACTGGAACGGTGCTGATACACAAGGATACGGGGAACATTGGGTCTTCAATGAGCGCATCGTTGTTTATTTTCCAACGTTTATTTTGTTACTCTACTCTCTTATCCTTGTAAGCTGATATTTGATTTAAATTTCAGAGGTGGGGCACCATAAACAATACCGTAATTCATGTATTAGGCTGGCAAATATTTTTGTCATGTACTGGTGAATATTTAGAGGTGTTTGACTCCTGGGCTCCACTACATGAAGGCGTATCCTCTTTTCACTTACCTTTCCATTTTTCTGCCTAATTTATCTTGTGGACGTGTTTTATTTTTGAGTGAATATCCCACTGGTATTGGGTATTGAAATGACCATCATTCGGTCATGTGACCAGTCTAGGCCATTTTTGTTTCTCTCCTTGGTTGGGGAATTTCTTTTATCGACTTTAGAAAAATTTGTGGTTTGTGTTTTTCACCCCCTCCAGTTTGCCATATTCCTTGATACGCTCTGCAACAATAGTACATGTAATATTGGTTTGGCGACGATCGATGACGATGACTCATTAATCTGGATACGGACGCTGTATATCTAATTGTTATGTTCAGCTTTCTTCTCATTCACCTACAGTTAAATAAGAGCCTTCATTTTCTTTAGCGTTGATTTTCTTCGTTGTTCGACATTACGTTCTTTCGGACGCTATATCTTCGGTGGAGCGTTGGTTGATCATCTATATATCAATGAAGCGTGCGTAAGTGCACCTATTTTACTTTCTGGCTAAGTACTGTTACTTATGGTTCGGGGCCAAAAAGGGAACTTGGCTGAACTAAATCAATCATCATCGTTAACAGGCCGCTACGAGGCTAGGGCCCAACGTGCCCCCCCCCCCGTTGTTCCTCCCTTACCCCCCCACCCGCCTCGGCCTTCTTCTCCGCCGCCTGTCCCCTTTCGCTCCGCGCGCCAAGCAGGATCGATCCGATCCCGAGAACAAGACGGAGACTTTTTAAACAAGGTACTTTACTGTCTCTCCTCCTCCTCTGCTTTCGTCAATATAAGCAAGTTTCTACCCCTCATTAGAAACTTTATAATGATTAGGGTTTTAGGGTTTTATCTTAATTTTACTTTATAATAATAGCGCTAACCGCCCTCTCGCGGAACCGTTGATCCAATCCCGCCTGCTCCCAAATCGTTGTTGCTAGGTGCTTTGGGCTGCTGAGGAAGCGGCAGCGAGGAGATATGGGGAAAGCTTCCAAGGACAAGAGGGTAATGCATGCATCGCCGCCTAATAAATCTGTTAACCCCCTTCTCCTCCTCTTAAATTGGATTGAAACTGGAACGAGATTGGTTTCCTTACTGCTATGATCCGTATTCATCTTTCGGCATTTGAGACTGTTTTTGGCGCTGTGTGATGATTTGGGCAGGATATATACTACCGCAAGGCAAAGGAGGAAGGTTGGAGGGCGAGGAGCGCCTTCAAGCTCCTCCAAATTGATGAGGAATTCAACATCTTTCAAGGTGATCTCACCCTGATTCTTCAATTTGCCAATATCTCTTTAACACGTACCCTGTGTACACTGCACAACAGATCCTCTCTGGGTGCTTCTATACTCTCATTTTAAAGCTAATGTTTTCTCCTTGGATGCAGTAATGGATGTATTCTTTTTTTTTTTTTTTTTTTTGCTTAACATGGATAATGATTATAGTCTCTAACTCCTGAAAATCTTTGCATGTAGGAGTGAAGCGTGTAGTTGATCTGTGTGCCGCCCCTGGTAGTTGGAGTCAGGTATTACCACCCTTACTCCTCCTGGTTTCTTCTTTCATTTATTTTGGAAGAAACATTTCTTATAAGTTGCGGGCTGCCACAAGGTTTTGACGTCAAAATTCGCCATTTACTTTATCCAGATTGACACAAGCTGACAATATCATAATGTATTGTAGTAATATCGAAAAAATAATAGTCAATTTCATTGTATTTCTTCAAAGCACATTACACCGTTCTGTTTCTAGCAAATGATAATTTATGTATTCATAGAAACACTTAAACCATGTTGCTGGTCAAGCCTCTGTGGCTGGAATATAAACAACATTATTATGAAATGCTCTTAAGTTTTTCTCTGATGATCCACTGTTTGGAGTAGATCAGTTTCTGTTTCTTCTGTTAGTTCTTATAACATCATAGCAATGATAGAAAATGCTTGAATAAATAAATTTAGGAAAGGAAGTAAAGTAGAAAACTAAGACTGAATAAAAGCCATTACTAATGAATCTCAATTCAAATTGAATTTCATTCATCGAGATTCTCTTATTGTGACTTTGGGAGTAAACAATTAACTTACCTATAGAGATTAGAGACCAAATATAAAGTCAACTGAAGTTCCTAATTCATTACAAATAACTCACAAAAAGATAAAGGTGAACATGTTGTCATACCAAATTCAAAATTTCTGAATTAAAGATATTTAATATCCTGATTTAAAATAAAAAATAAAACTTGTTACTAGTTTAATTCTTTGAATTTAAAGTGGCTTTCAAATAGCTCCAACGAGGCTTTGTGGGCTACACTATATTATCCTTTGCTATTTGTTCTGCATCATATAAGAAGCTCTATATCTCTTTATTGCTATATGGTCCTTCTTCTAGTGTTTCTGTATGAGTCCTGAGTGTTTGCTAACAAACAGCTTTTTCCACAGCAACCGAGTCTTGTCATTGTCATTTTTTAGCGGTGTATGCAATAAAGACATTTACGAGAGACAAGCTTGTATTTTAAGAGCGTTGGCTAGAAATTTTTCTGAATTGGATTTTCTTTGGATGGTTGCTGCTCCCATCTGCTAATGAATAGCTTGCTTCCTGTCTTTTTTTTTCCAGGTGTTGAGTCGAAAGTTATATGTTCCAGCGAAGTTGTCTCCAGAGTGTGGGTAAGGGCCTTTGTAATTTTTTCGGTCAAGATTTAATGTTTGTTTGCACACAAGTTTCATTTTACATGCTCTTGTCGGAAACATACAAAAGAAAAAACTACATGAGAATCCCCCAAGTTGATGTAACCATCTACAACCATCATCAGTCAGATGTAAAAAATAAATAAACCACATAATTTAATATTTTTAAAAGTTTATTAGGTCGACTTCTATATCAAATTAATACTTAGTGCAAGTAGTAACCCTGACAGCTTCTTTTGCAAGAGATGCAGTTAATGTTAGATTTATCACAATATGTCCTGATTATTCATCTTGTCCGTGTTACGAAGCTTGCATGGTACTTAAATTCTTTTTTTTCCTATTTCATACAGGGATGGCGATCCGCCTCTTATTGTTGCAATTGATTTACAGCCCATGGCTCCAATAGAAGGTGTTATTCAAGTCCAGGGTGATATTACAAATGCTCGAACTGCTGAAGTGGTAATGTAACACTGCTGTCTTTGATCCTTAGTAATTTGTTGCATGGTCCGAGTATTCAATTTTGTCTAGAAAATCAATTAACTCTTGCATAGCGCGTCAATTATTCTTAATACTCTTTGGTTGTATCTCTTGAGTCCTTAATGAATTTACATTGCAACAAGTTAATTTGCCTTTCTTATAGTATGTCAGTCTGGTTTATGATTTGATTGCTATTTTTTCTTGATTCTCATTTTGGTAGGACTAGTTTTTCTGTTGCTTTGCTTGGATACAATGTATAATAGTTTATCTTAGTCCTTGAAAAGCTATTTTCTGATGATCCTTTTACAATTAGGTTATAGTATGGAACTCTTTGTGTAGTAATTTTGTTTTGTTTATTAAGCATTAAGTTGTTCATCAGACCGAGTCACATTTCCTACCAGGTCATTAAACATTTTGATGGATGCAAAGCCGACTTGGTTGTTTGTGATGGTGCTCCCGATGGTAGGAAGAGGTGATTGGTATCTTTAGTTGCAACATTTATGCTATTAGAACTTATGTAAATGAATAACTGCAGTTACCGGACTTCATGATATGGATGAATTCGTTCAGTCGCAACTTATTTTGGCAGTAAGTGCAACTTCCTTACTGAACTTCTTGGTTTTATAGAAAGTGATAAATTGATTCTGGGAGATCTGTTTTCCTTTGAATTTATGATTTGGACCAATCCTGATAGTTCACTTTAATGGTTTTTCGACATGTAGGCACTGACCATTGTTACTCATGTGCTTCGAGTGGGTGGTAAATTCATTGCTAAGATATTTCGTGGTAAAGATACAAGCCTCCTCTATTGCCAAGTAAGATCCTTTTCTATGTTTTACCATCCTCACCTCTCTGTATATCCAAAGAAATTAATTGCTTCCACACTTTAATGCTACCTTCAACGTTTATTTCAAAAATTCACTAGCCTTTTCCCCTCATCTGTTCCTGAAGATCAAACTGCTTAACTTTTAGCCTAATAAATGCCAACGAGAAAGTTGCACTCATTTTCTTCTTATGGTGGTAAAATGACTATTCGTGGACATTACTTCTGTAAATAACTATGTTACTCTTCTACTTGACTGACTACATGTGTTGATCATTACATTTTGTTTGGATGTAGGCTTTCCTAAAAATCATGAATAATATTTTATTGATGGTCATTTGAAACAAAGTATGATACTTAAGCAAGTAAATAATGTATATTAGGTATTTATTCCACTCAGGGGTCTCTATGCATGAGCCATTAGATTTTTCTTTTTAATTCCTGATAATTATGACATGATGGATTCATAAATTTTGTCTACATGCAGCTGAAATTGTTCTTCTCGCATGTTACCTTTGCAAAACCGAAAAGCAGCCGTAACTCAAGTATCGGTAAGGCCAGCAATCTTTTCTTAGTTTATTTGCAATATAGGATAGTCGTTTGAGTTAGGAAATGATTAGATGTATGAAAACTAGGGGTGAACTTCAAGAATATATTAATGGACTGCGCTGCACAGGAGGGGGTCAATTACAGTTAATTTACATTTTTATGCTTTTCATCCATGTTTATATAAACCTGAAGAACTTTCCAGATACTTTTTCCGTGGTAAACATTTTATCGCCATGAGGAACGGTACTATTTATGGAGAAGAGACTGTAGAATTTGGTTTGATGACCTGCTGTCAGGCTGGTGGGATTACCATTAGAATTTCGGTACTATATACAGATGTAGATCCTGCAGGACATTTTATGCCATTTTCGTTTTCATTTTATTTTGGGTGTGAATCACCTCATAGGCCAGTTGATAGGTAGGAAATCCTTTGTATTGGCTGTGCAGTTTATTTTCTTGCAGGCCTTCAAAGTTTTCTTAGACCAGTATTTATGTTAGAATAAAGGGGATGAATGCACTTTGTAGGCATAAATCCTGTTGCGTGGACTATATTTTAGGGTACGGTCATTATATGTAATCTGTGCTTTTTCTTACTTTAAACGGGATGATAACATTTCAATATTTCAAGCAAAACTCTAATATATTATTTTGATTTTCTGCAGAGGCGTTTGCTGTTTGTGAAAACTATTCTCCTCCTGAAGGATTTAATGAGAAAGATTTATATCACCTCCTGGAGAAAGTAGGGAGTCCTTCAGGGGATGGTGATCTAGGTAATAGTTGTCAAAACCATTTTATTACATATCTCTCTCTTTATCAATTATTATCAATCAAGTATAATTCTCAATGGTCAAAGGAGACAGTTTATTAATTTAAAAAGGGCACTTTTCAAAGAAAGGAGAAATCCTTTCCTGTATTATCCAACAAAAGAGAAAGGAAAGCGTTCTAGCTCTTGCCATTGCTAATTATATGAAAGTGAAGAAGATTAAAAGGGTGGTATTTTATATTTTCTACCTGCAGTTTAATCTATATGGAATTCGGATAAGGAGTTTTATTGTTTGTTATTTCTATTTTCTCGATGCTGATTCATTAAATCAGGAATTATTTTGACACTCGTAGCTTCTTGCAGACTGCAGTAGTGGATGGTTGGAGGGACCAAACAAGGTTTATATTCCGTTTTTGGCTTGCGGGGACCTCAGCGGCTATGACTCAGACCGTTCGTACCCTCTCCCGAGTAGTGCAGAAGGTGGCTCTTACCAGAGCTTGGATCCAGTTCAGCCCCCAATTGCTCCACCATATAAGAGGGCGCTAGAACTAAAGAAAGCTTCTAGCCATGGGGTGGTAGACATCGATAAGCTCTCCCTCAATTCATGAACCCCGACATCTTCTGTATTTTCTTTGTGATCAAGCAGTGATTATGTTTTATTGCTCCCGTAGTTGTACGGAGAATCTTTTCTATTTATTTATGCCTGGTGGTAGCCTTTAAAGATATGTACTCACAGAATATTATCAAGATGATGCAATTTTGGGTTTCACTGGTATTGCTAACCCATTTCTCGTCTTTTATTCAGATTCAATGGAGAACTACTGTTTGCTTACCTATTGGTTCATATGGTTGCCTGTCTGTCTGTACCAGGGGAAGCACGCCCCTGAGATTTTATGAGATAAATTTAAAGTTGCTAGGTGTTCTTCTTTAGCAAATTCTAGTTGCAAGGGAGTACACGACGAGGGAGATTGATCCACTAGAAGGATGACAGTACAAGAAAAAAATGGCAACACGAAGATCTTGCACCGAAATAATTCATTGTCTTCCAGCATATTGATTGATACACAACAAGGAGGTAAGAAATATCAAGAGCTGTGGCCGCAATATTCAAAATTTCTTCTTCTCTTAACAAAACTTTACTTTCATATGGATTTCCTACAAGAGGAGTTGATGAACTCGATGCAGTCTTCCAGGGCCTCTGAATGATGGGAGTCTCTATGGGGAACAAACTGCTGAGGTACGACCATGTTGGAAGAGCCCTTGGCCAAAGGCTGCTGCTTCTTGGAGACTAATCGAATTGCCCTCGTTATATTGCTCCTCAGATACTGGAACAATCTGATCGACGACGAGGAGTTGCTTCTATCTTCATTGGAGATTTGCTCCTGATTATATCTTCCCCTGGTCTTTGCCTTTGGCCTTGCTTCGATGGCTGTCCGAAGAGGGGCCATTGGCTTCTCACTGATATCAAGGCTGAAGCTCACTCTCCTGCTCTCCATTCTCTGCATCTTTTTTTTGTTGAATTCGGAAGCGAGATAAAAAGCGGTGGTGTGCTGCTCTTGTTTGAAGCTACGAGTATTTATCATGAAGCAAAAGGGCAGAGGAGCCGAGAAATTAAAAGAGTGGGGAAAAGATAAAGGATGAGAGAAAAGTGAGAGGGGGTTCCAGAGTGGAAAAGGCGGGTCTTGTTGATTGAAACTGATTACCATTGGCGTGAACAAGCTTGGTTATCAAAAAACATGCAAATTCTTTTGACCGTAGACTGTGGAGAATCAAAGGGCATATTGTTGGAGTCTTTAGCTCAAGAATCTCCCGCATTGAAGCAAACGAAGAAAGCGAGGGAGAATGAGAAGGGAATTGAAGGCTCAAAGGCGAGAAAGAGGAGTTAGGAGAGAGGGGGAGAGCAGGTAGCGTTTCTTTTGAGAGGGACTGACCTCTCTCTCTCTCTCTCTCGCTACTTTTCCTTTCTTTTAAGGAGTAATGAAATCGATATATGATTCTAATCTACACAGCACAGTGCAGAGGGGGAGAGAGAGAGAGAGAGAGAGAGAGAGAGAGAGAGAGCGCTTTGGGTGGCGACAGACAGAGATAGCAGCAGGAATGCGTCGAGGTAAGAGAACACAGGAGACAAAGATTCTAAGCTTTGATGGCTTTAAAGGTACAGGCAAAGCTGATGAAAACTGTGTCTAATGATAAGTACGATGTCCAAGCTGGCTTGCATTGCTAAGATTGATGAGCATCTAGTCTAGCGCATCAAAGGGAGAGTCCATTATTTGTCTTCTTGTTGGGGAATCCGAAACAATCAATCGGATCCTTACCCTTCCGGACCTTGTGTTGAAAGTAGGAAAATACCACAAATAAAGATTTAACAAAAAAAAATAGTAAAAGAGACGAACACATAGATTTAACGAGGTTCGGCAACGTGCCTACGTCCTCGGGAGCCACACCATACAATTCTTTTATTAATTGAAGAAGAAATACAAGCTCTCAAACTAGGGTTTAATCTCTCTGAGATTCTCTCTTTTTTTGCAGTCAAAAATCTCTCTTTTTTTGTGTTGTACAAACCCTAAAAACGTTTGGGGTATATATAGAGTCATGGTAAAAACAGATTCTTAAACAGTTCAGGAAACTGTTTGACTGAGCCGCGGTCGACCGCTCAGGTTCCAAAGAGTTGAACGGTCGACCGCGATCAAAACCCGAGACCAAAAATCCTACAGGGTTGGCGCGATCGACCGCCATCAGCTTCAGCTCCTCCCAACTCTTGTGCATGTTCGCAGTCAACCGCCGCGGTCGACCGTGGATCTTCCAGTCTGTTTTCTTCGTCGTTTTGATTCCAGCTTTCGTCTCGACTTTGGGTCTACACTTTAGACTAACAATCTCCCACTTGAAGACCAAAGTGCCTGCAATGAGTTCACCCGAACTCTCCCTCCTTCGCATGTATCTTCTTCCCGGAAAAATTCTTTCTTCAATCAACAATATCTCTGCGATCGCGTCGATCCTCGTAGTGTGGCTCCGCCTTCGTCTTCTACTCGTGAAGGCCAACTGAAGTTGCGCACAACTCCAGGTTCTCAATGGTGACTGCCTTCGTCACCATGTCCGTCGGATTTTAACTCCCCAAAATCTTCATTAAATGCAATTTTCCGTCTTCGACTAGCAAGCATAGCAACTTTCCGTCTTCGACTAGCAGGGGACAACCAAAAATTCTGCAATGAAGATTTTGGGGAGCCAAATTTAAGGTCTATATGGCGCCGGAGTTGAAAATTTATACCAATCTGACAAAACTAAAAGAAAATATACCAACATGTCACCAAGCCTCTAAAACATATACCAATCTGGTCATTTTGTCCTATTTTGAAGTTGCTATGTATTTTATTTATTTTTTGGGTCAATAAAGTTGCTATGCTTGTTCCTTGGAATTTGTGAAAACCAGCTACAATGGACTAAAAGCCCTGATCAGTAATATTCACGTATGAACGGTGCAGCGGGAGCAGAATTATCATTTTACCTCCTTATCTACTCGCAATTACTTACTGCTCAGAGCCAACCTCTCCCATGCGGACTATTCTGATAAAACTCAGACCCGCTCTGCAATCTATGCTGTGTACGGAATAAATAAATAAATATCAATTTCAAAACTCGTTGACGGAGGAATCAACAGTGTACTCACAAATTACTCACTCCCGTCCCCTTCTTCTGTCTATTTTGTAGTGATAGTCCGGCCTTCTCTCTTGCGACCTTTTTCTCACACAATAATCCTTATTTTTTTTCTAACTAGAACCCGCAATAAAAGGAGAAGAAAATTTATTTAAAACAAATATCAATCAAGAAACTAAAGACAGGTTGAAAAGCTATCGTTTCTTTTCCCGAGTCTTGTAGAAAAAAAATAATAAGACCCGACTTCTAACGGATTGGGCCTCCGACTGTTCACTAAAATTTTCTCTAACATGGGGAAGCAGAAGTCATATTCTCCAACTAATTTTTACACCAACTCCAACAGCTTTCCCATTTTGAAGAATCTATTTTTTTCTCCAAAAATTTGAAGAATGCTGCAGATTTGGGGAAGCTTCCCCATTTTTTCTCCTCCATCCCTATTTTGGGGAATGAGATGGAGAATCTGTTGGGCCAAAAAACTAACTAAATTCTCCAAAAGTGGGAAATGGGGAAGCTGTTGGAGATGCTCTTATCCTTGATTGATTGTAGGCAATTAGCGAACCATTTATCACCAATCAATATTTTATATTTTAAAAACTAAAAAAGAAATAGCTTTAAGTAGTTGATTTCTTCATCATGTTCAGTGGCAAAGGGTGGTAAGCTGCAAACACAAATGTGTAGGAGGGCGAGGAAGTAAATAATGGCACCAAACTCGAGATTTTTTTTTTTTTTTTGCAGTTTACGGCCAATTTAAAAAAGGGGGAGATTTATCTATCAATCCCTCTCCGTCTTTCCTCTGGACGCCAAAGCCAAAGGTTTTGGTATCTCAGCCGAAATCTTTAATCGCATATGCTCGATCCAGCATCTATTCCCTCCTTCAACTAGAATAATAATAATAATATCCCTTCGGCATCCAGCATCTCCCCTTCCATCGAATTTTTACATCTCCCGACTCCAAAATCTTCAAACAAAATTTCCTCAAACATGAACCCATCAATTTCTATTAGTCTCTCCTCTCTTCCCTTCTCTCCCGCCGCTCCTTCTTCTTCTTCCTCTTCTCGGATCTCTTCTTCGGTTTCCTGCTCTTGTTCTCCTTCTGCATCCTCAGTGTTCTTTGCGCCCAAAAGAAGCAATCTTGGATTAAAGCAGAGGGTTTTGGTTCGTGCGAGCAGAAGGATGGCCATTGAAGAGGTCAAAGCAGAGGAAGAGGAGCCTCCGGTGATCGAGGAGGACGCAGAGACCGGCTCTAAGCCTCGAAGAATCGCTATCTTTGTCGAGCCTTCTCCTTTTGCGTGAGAACCCGTCACCCTCTTCTCTTCAATTTTGCTCCTAACTTTGATTGTTTGTGTTGTTGATCACTCTGGAACTTGAAGCAACTGATACAAGTCGTCAATTTTTATTTGGGCAGTTATGTTTCTGGGTATAAGAATCGTTTCCAGAATTTCATCAAGAATCTGCGGGAAATGGGAGACGAGGTATATTTCTCTTCTTACCGCCTTCTTGCTAGAGGAATTTCAGGATGAAATTATCTTATTATGCGGAACTCGTGGTTTTTCAAAACTTTAGGCTAATTATTATTAACTAGTTGGCGTCGATATTAGAACTTAGAAGATGCGAGGTGCGGTATTTTTTTTTTGTTTTTGGTTTCGAAAATGTCAAATGGTTAGCTTGATTGTTCTTGATGCTTGTGGGTATAGGTCATAGTTGTGACGAACCATGAAGGAGTACCTCAAGAGTTCCATGGAGCTAAAATAATTGGATCATGGAGGTAAAGAAGCTCTGTGGTTTGAAATATTTACCTTTTTGTACTCACGGCTTTTTTGTGATCCTCAATTTTTTACTTACTGGTGCATGTTGATCCTCATATTCACTGCCTGCTAATTGTTTATTCAATGAAGTAAAGTTAATTATAATTAATCAAAATATACATTTCTACTTGCTGGAAATTTTCTCATTCATCTGATATTCACGGATACTATTTGATTTCTTACTTTCATAATTGATCATGCTTTAGTTGGGCGTACGTTCACACATATTTATTAACTTTACCTATTTTTCTAGCTTCCCCTGCCCATGGTATCAGAAAGTGCCACTTTCACTTGCGCTTAGTCCAAGAATAATTGGAGAGGTAGCAAAATTTAAGCCGGATATAATCCATGCTTCTTCACCTGGAATCATGGTAACCTTAATTACATGAGTGCATTTCTACATTTCAATCTATCTGGCGAGATTGATTATTAATACTTGTAAAAGGTTTCAGGTGTTTGGTGCTCTTGCAATTGCTAAATTGCTTTGCGTCCCTCTAGTGATGTCATATCACACCCATGTTCCGATGTAAGTTTGCTCCGGGAATATTCAGTGCTGGTTTTTGGTTTAAACTCACTCATTTGTAGATTTTTTTTTTTTTTGCTTATTATCTCTTTATAATCTCTTACTCGAAAATGGTGACTGATCTTTGAGTTGTAAATGACACATACGTCACTGGTCCATATAGCTCTGAACTTTTGAAGTAACAGTTTATCAGCATCATAGGTTGCTCTATTTTACTATCACAAGTTTGATCAACATGTTCTGGAGAAAATGCTTGTAGTTTCTCAACAAGAGAACATTTTTCATGAACCTCTGTGTATGATATTTATCTAAGATATTGGAGACAATTTAATCCACCTATACTAACTTCTGCTACTACTTTATTGGAAAATTTGGCAAAAGTTGACAATTAACTTTTACATGTTTAGTCCAACTTAATTGTCAATTTTAGTCCCCATATTTGTTTCGAGGTACATACCTTCTCTTACAACTAGGGGTGTCCATCCGGGCCGGCCCGGCCCGGCCCGGTCCGGAAAACCGGGCCCGGGCCGGGCAAAACCCAAACCCGGACCCGGGCCCGGTTGCCCCGGGCCGGGCCCGGGCCAAACCGGGCCGGACACCGGGCCGGCCCGGTTTTTTTGTTTTTTTATTTTTTTATTTTTTTCGCTTTTTACAAAAATCTAAATCAAAAAAATAAACACATTTTTGATAAAAACATATTATTAATCAACTATAATTATTTAATTACAAATATTAAAAGTTATAGAAATTAAAATAATATAAAATAATTATAGAATTTATAGGAACAAACAAAATAAAAAATAATTATAGAATTCAAAGAGCCCCAAGGCCCAAGGTCCAATCAAAGACTCCTAAATATATATGTTGTGACTAGGATTTGAACCGCTAACCTCCACTCCAAACTCCTAAATTTTACCACTAGACTAAGTAGCCCAAAGTATTCATGTAATTCAATATATGTATATGTATACATATATATACACACATATATAAATATATTATACATAAACAAATTGTAAATACTTATAGAAATTATATAAACAAATTGTATTATACATAAATATATAAAAATATAAATTATATATTTATAACTTTAATTCTATAATATACACATATAAGTATATTTATATATACTCATACATATATAAGAGAGAGTATACTTGTATATACTTATACATACATTGTACATATATAAGAGAGAGTATACTTATATACTAAGAGAGAGAGAGAGAGAGAGAGAGAGAGTATAGAATATATGTACATATATATATATGAGAGAGAGTGTGTGTGTGTGTATATACATACATACATATATTATACATATATAAGAGAGAGTATACTTATACATATATACTTATATAAGAGAGAATATACTTATATATACCTATACATAGAGAGTATACACATACATATACAAGAGAGAGTATACTTATACAGTTATACATATATATTAATATACACTTATATAAGAGAAAGTATACTTATATATACTTATACATATATTATATATATATAAGAGAGAGTATACTTGTATATATATTAAGAGAGAGAGAATATATATATATTATACATATATAAGAGACTAGAGAGAGCATAGTTATATATAATTATATATTAATACATATATATATATATATACTTATACATATATAAAAATATATTATATATACATATATTATATATATAAATATTATAGAGATATATATACATATATGGCACATAAAAAATTAAAAAATAAAAAAAATTACTATTCCGGGCCCGGACCGGGCGCCAAAGACCGGACCCGGACCCGGTTTTGGCCCGGGTTTCCGGGCCCGGGCCGGGCCCGGGTCCGGACCCCGGGCCCGGGCTTTTTGGACACCCCTACTTACAACCCATGATTTTTGTCTTTTTTTTATTCGACACGATGGCAATAAAGTAGGCTTACTTCAAAATTTGCAATTTCCGTGAGTCATATATAACATTATATTTTTGGTCATTTTTGTCCGTCTCGACCATTAGTAATTAAGCTTATGGAAGTCAAAATTTGCAATCTTCATAGGCTATAACCCAAGCTTTTTCCAATTTTTTCTATTTCAACCCAATCGCAATTAAGTGCGCCTATTTCAAAATTCTCAATTTTCGTAGGCAATAACCCACAAGTTTTTCTAAGTTATGTTCGTTTTAATTCAATGGAAATTAAATGTGTATACTTTAACATTTATGATTTTTATGGGTTATAATCCATAATTTTGGGTCGTTTTCCTCCATCTCGACCCTGTAGCAATTAAGCACGTAGACTTCATAGTTCACAATTTTTATGGGCTATAACCACAACTATTTACATTTTTGTTTGTTTTGACCCAATGAGAATTTAGTATAAGTACTTGAAAATTCTTGATTTCTATAGGCTACAACGCTTAATTTTTGTTATTTTAGTCTGTCTCGGCCCCATAAACAATTTAGTATACAGACTACACAATTCGCAATTTTCATGGGCTATAATTTTTTTACCATATTTGTTCGTTTCGATGCTAGGGCAATTAAGTGAGCGTACTTCAAAGTTATTGATTTCCAATTTTCCATGGGCTATAATGCATGCTTTTTTTGTTATTTTTCTGTCTTGACCCAATAGCAATTAAGCGCCCAAACTTCAAATTTTGTAATTTTTATGGGCTATATTCCATGTTTTTTCCATTTTTCTATTATACACTAATGACAATTAAGTATGTGTATTTCAAATTCTCGATTTTCATGGAGCTACAATGCATGATTATTGGTCATTTTTCTCCACCTCAACCCAATAGCAATTAGACATGCAGGCATCAAACTTCTCAATTTCCAAAGAATAGTATAATGCATGATTTTTAGTCATTTTTGTGCATCTCGACCCAATAGCACATAGGCATGCTGGCTTCAAATTTTGCATTTTTTATGGGCTATAACCCATAATTTTTTTCTATTTTTATCTATTTCGACCCAATGACAAGTAAGTGAGGGTACTTGTATATTCTTTATTTCTATGAGCTGTAGCGCACGATTTTTAGTCATTTTTGTCAGTCTCGACCCAATAGCAATAAACCATGCAGAATTTACAATTCACAATTTTCATGGGCTATAACCCACTTTTTTTTCATTTTTGTCTGCTTCGACCCAATGATAATTAAGTGCATGTATTTCAAAATTCTCGATTTCCATAGGCTATAACCACGATTTTTGTCATTTTTGTCTATCTCGACCTAATGGCAATTAGGCATGCAGACTTTAAAATTTACAATTTTTAAATGCTATAACCCACGATTTTTTCTTTTTTGTCTCTTCCGATTCAACGAGAATTATGTGTGTAATTCAAATTTCTGGATTCCCAACACGCAATTTTTGGTCATTTTTGTTGATCTCGACGTGATATCAATTAAGCCCAATGATATTTAAGTGTGCATACTCGAAAATTCTTGATTTCCAGGGACTGTAAGTTCTCTATCACTTTTTTCCATTGCAGATTGAAACTTAAACCTTATGCTAAGTAAGTTTTCTAGAACTAAACCTGCACGCATAACATGTAAGGTTTGTATCTGAAGTAACTATTTTTCTCTTCATCCTTTCTTCTTCAATGATTAACATGTGTATTAGATGATATTTGTTGAAGAAGCAAGGCTGATTCTTTTGTTATTCCTACAGATATATTCCGAGATACACATTCAGTTGGTTGGTAAAGCCCATGTGGTTGATCTTAAGTAAGAAATTTTTGCATTTCTTCTTCTTCTTCCAATTTTTAAGATTTGTCTAATTTGCAAGATTCATACTATGTTACTAAAACTCTTTTGTTGTGTTTTCAAGAATTTCTTCACAGAGCTGCTGATCTCACGCTAGTTCCTTCGGCAGCTATCAGAAGGGATCTTCAAGCTGCTCGTGTGACATCAGGTTAATGTACATACTTTTACGTACTTTTCTTTCTCTCTCCTTTTTTCTTCTATTGTATTGAATGTATACGTTGCTTCTCCTTCAGCAAATAGAATACGCCTTTGGAACAAGGGTGTTGATTCTGATAACTTCCACCCCCGTTTTCGTAACCACGAGATGCGCACAAGGCTAAGTAATGGAGAACCAGAAAAGCCATTGCTAATTCATGTTGGGCGCTTGGGAGTTGAAAAGAGTTTGGATTTCCTTAAAAAGTGAGTTCAGCAATTCTGAGACCTGTAACTTAAAAAGTTTTATTGGTTATAGTAGAGTTTCAGGATGTGCCCATTGAATTTCAAGTGTGTCAGGTGTCTTGTGCAAAAGTAAGTGATGCATATGTGCCCATTTTTATCATTAAGAGCTAGAACATCTTTTATTATCGACATGTAGGATAACATGCCATACTTTTGATATACTTGTTTTCTCTAACTTCTGTACATTCCACTTCTAGCCAGCAAATTGAGTGGTTTGGATGCAATAGACATAGATATCTTAAGAGATTCATGTCCCAAATTAGTCAAATAGATACTAGAATTGTTCTTTAAAACAGATGTAGTGTTGAGCATTTTAATTTTAAATTTTTTTTTTTTAATTTGAGTTGCTAAATCTTGTAATTGTTTAATTGTTTGTTTCTACTTTGTAGGGTTGTGGATAGGTTGCCAGGGGTAAGGATTGCTTTTGTAGGAGATGGACCGTACAGGTAATTTTCTGGATATTTTTTGCAGATTCCTAGTATTTTTGCTAAATGTGGTAGTCATCATATCCACTGCCCTTCTACAAAAGTAACTAGGAAACAAAGTCTATTCTTAGTCTACTAGCTCAGGCATCAACCTTGACTGCTTATATTTTGTCAGATGTCTCAAACATCAACAGGTTTTGTACGTTTCCTGTTAATATTCCATAAATATGAGCCTGATGGTTAAATATTTCTGTGTCATGATACAAAGTTATACGCTGCTTTAGCTATGGGTTAAGGTACCTACTTTCAGTGTTCAAAACGTAACCAATTATAATCCATTTCTAGCATCGAATGTGGAAATATATGTAGGAGTCTTTGGATGCCTAGATATGAATTAGTCATTGTAGAAATACTATGCCGAACCACATACATATACAGATGTACTGGATAATGGTGACACATGATCCTTAACTGGTTAATTTTCTACAATGTGACATTCGCTTCTATACTTCTGGGCTGTTTCATAAATGAAACACAGGGGTAGTTACTCACTATTATATTTGTCCAGGAGTGATCTGGAAGAGATGTTTTCAGGCATGCCTGCAGTATTCACAGGAATGCTACAAGGCGAGGAACTCTCACAAGCTTATGCCAGTGGCGACATCTTTGTGATGCCTTCAGAATCCGAGACCCTCGGACTTGTTGTTCTGGAGGCCATGTCCTCCGGAGTCCCTGTAGTCGCTGCTCGTGCAGGAGGAATCCCCGACATCATCCCAGAGGATCAAGAAGGAAAAACAAGCTTCCTCTTCTCACCCGGAGATCTTGATGACTGTGTTAGTAAGATCCAGCGGTTGACATCGAGCGAGGAGTTTAGGATGGCTATGGGGAAGGCAGCTAGGCAGGAGATGGAGAAGTGCGATTGGAAGGCGGCAACGAGGAAGATAAGGAACGAGCAGTATAATGCGGCTATATGGTTTTGGAGAAAGAAGAGAGCGCAGTTGCTGAGGCCTTTCCAGTGGATTGCTAAGAGGATTTTTCCCCCGCAGCCTAGAATAACCTGTGTATAATTTTATGTCTTAGGTTGTTGTGGATTTGTGCAGTATTAGATATTATTTATGTGTATCAATAGTCTGTTTCTTGCTTGTGTTAGCTGGTGTAGTTCTGCTAATTGAAGCTTGAGAGACTGGAAGGGGCTGTTGTTCAATGGGATATCGTACATGTAACACATATTTTTTGCTAGTTAAATGCGCTCAACGACGTACTTCTACGTACTGTCTTACAAAATTCCTGACATGTGGAACACAAGAAATCCACCCTTAAGGAACCAATGCAGCTAAAATTTGCACTATAATCCCCGAAGGCAAGCTTGAATAATCCCCAGAACTTACTCCAATGAAAGAAGCCGGTCCAACACCAAAAATACCACTAAATATCGATGATAAACACAACACCGAAGCAAAAAAAATGCAAACAAAGACCCCTCACACCCAGATGGACATAATCTCGAGAGAAAAGTATAGTAAAAGGAAGGATCTTAAATTGCGCTATAGCCTCTGCTAATGCCGAGAAACACAAGACATATATTTCATTAGAAACCCCCAATATTAGGTTGAATTGCTTCACTAAACACAAGTCCAGTAGGAAGGAGAGAGTATATACCGTTCGTATACTCCAAATACAAGACTCCTCATGGGTATCCTCTTTAAATATCGGTTATAGACGACAGTGGCTGAGAGAATCATGAGAATATATCACAAAGAGTATGTACTATGGTTATTATATAGATCACAGTGAACAGGCCTAATTGATCAGTGCTTGTTTGACTATGAAACTTAATAAGCTCATATTTATATCTTTACAAACTGTACTGATCTGTAGGGCTGCTAGCTGAAGTTTTCTAGGTTGCGGTTTAATTTCTCCATTTCACTTACATTTTTTACTGATGTAAAATGCACTTTTTGACTAGATTTTCAAACTTCAGCCAAATATATATGCAGTTTGGTGAACTGCAAATAATAGACCTAAGTTTACTAATTTGAAGCAAACTAACTGCAAAAAAAAGTAGACTACAAAAGCAAACAGGGTTGTCCCGTTGCTTTGTTCACCTTGTTAAAATGCATCGTGTTATCAACTAAAAAAGTGATTGGTCTTATATTCTAGAGTTCCTTTCCTCTTTTTCTTCAATTTACCCCCCTTATTCTACAGCACCTTTCTCCGGATAAATTAAAAAATATATGATTCCCAACACAGCCAATCATCAAATTCTATAGTCCTCGATCGAGCAGAAAGAATAAAGCCCTTACTCTAAATTTTTGCGTGGGCTACATGAATTCTATTTTTCTAATCTTCTTTAAATTATGTTAACCTATAATGTTGAGCAATCAAGTATGTTATGTGTACCTCTAGCCCTCCTTGCTACATGATATAACCTTATTACATGTGTTTTCTATTCATCGTTGCCATCACCAAACCATCTCGATTTGTACTCTAGCTCATTTTATTTCTACTATCAACACATTGATTCTCATCCTATCTTTTAGTGCACATCCACGAGTCGACAGTAAAATTCTCATCTATGCTATGCCCCATTTTCTTACATGTTTCTTAATCATGTCAAACCTTTCTACTGCACATAAACTTTGAAGTTGTAATGATGTTTATAATTTTATACTCTAACATGCGTCACAGGTTGAGCGTCCTGTATCATATTCTTTTAATCCGCTTTAAATTCTCGAGACTATGTCAAAGCACCCTATCACTACACAAAGACTCCAAAGTTATGACAGAAGGTAAAGCATTATAATTTATGCTCTAACAAATCACCCAACGTTGTGATTATTATAGTACTCATCAACCTACGGATCGATGAATCAATTTTCACAGCAAAACACTACCTACAAAGAACAGAACACCAACCTCCAACGGAGATGTAAGGCACCCTGTGGGCCCCGCCAATGTACACCGCATCCGACAACAATCCAAACACTGGCTTCGCCACCAGCGGCAGGTTCCCGGC
The DNA here is from genome assembly GCA_022839385.1 of Asparagus kiusianus. Classification (NCBI taxonomy): domain Eukaryota; kingdom Viridiplantae; phylum Streptophyta; class Magnoliopsida; order Asparagales; family Asparagaceae; genus Asparagus; species Asparagus kiusianus. The sequence continues at coordinate 344,286 of BQKN01066822.1, forward strand.
GTGCTGCACCAGCTGCAGCGCCGCCGGGCTGAGGCCCAGCCCATGGGCCAAGTGAAAATTAATATGCTGATGAGGGCATCATATCGGTGGAGTAGTTTCCCGTGCATATATGGCATATGGCATATACCATGCATCAGGCATACCGATGATGTATATATCCGCAACTGTTACCGCTGAAGCAAGTTAATTTGGTACATTCGAGATTTTGGCATGCCATCTCGTCGCAGGGAATTAATATGCTGATGATATATATAGGTGGAAGGCTTGGTACGTAGAGTCGAAAGATTGACGGTGACTGGTATCGCACTGGCCGTAGATGAAGTCTCCCGGGACATCCACCATTGCTTGGAATTGCGATGCTGGCCGGGGTGGGTGCCAAGAGATACCGCTGTTGTATACAATTGCCATTAATGTTGCCGAGAGAAGCTGCAGGTGCTTCTCGATCTGTTAATTAGCAGCAGCAGCCAGAGAGCTAATTAAGGAGGTACTCAAGCATAAGAAGAAGATGATGAGATGATGAAGAGAGACGGAGGAAATAATTAAGGCTAGCTGTTTGATGCCATTATTACAACTGAGAAGCAGAGCTAAAGAGGTCCGATGCCCTCTATTTATATTATAGACTATGAAGGCCAAGGGAGTGATTCAGAATCGGACTGATTCTGGTGTGGTCAGCATGCTTACGTTATGCAAGATGCGTGTGATCACCGACTGGGGTTAATTTTTGGAAACGTGGACGTAGTGGTATGCGGTCCATGGCCCATTACAAGCCCGTATGCTGCGAGGGTGAGTTTCTTAGCCCTTGTATCTTCGCTCGTCAATCTCTAGCCCACAACTACCGGGCCTGGAGCTTGGTTTCTTGTAATAAATTTCATCGAAGCGAGATACAACGCCCTCAGGCCCACCCCAACCATTACCGATAAATGCTTTCGGCAGGGCCCAAGCCATTTTGCGGTCGTAGGAGGAACAACGTACGGCGGTATGGGCAACAAATTGAGAATAGAACGCTCATTCAAGAGTCCCCATATAACAATAGCTTGTACCCTCAAGAGGAGAGGGGGAAACTAATTCGGACGCCACCATACAGAGCGCAAACTCATTAATTCATCTTATGTCATGAATATTAATTTACAACAATTGTCGGCAACATCTTTTAGAACGCCTGGTTACATGCTCAACGCTCCGTTTAGGTTGAAAATAAAATAAATAAAAATAAATCATACGATGAGTGAAGAAGTTGGAGAGTAGTAAAAGATCGACAAGGATATGGACATTTTAGAGGTGGTGTAATAAAGAGAATAAGGGTATAACGCATCATATGAGAATGTTCTTTATTAGCGTCTACCAAAGCCGGCAATAGTTTTCCAAGTACAGACAAAGGTCAACAGTTAGTAGTCTATAATGAAAATATAACAGCTCTATTAAATGAACACGCAATTTAATGTTTTCTTCTACATTGGTGATGGGTAAATATTGATATTCCGATACGCACAAAATATAGCGTGTAATCTCCGAAAATGAACTATTTTACCGTGTGGTTTCTGTCACGTAAAAGATAAGAGCGGACGCGGAAAGCCACGGAAGCAAAAGATTACCACCCGCGCGCATGCTCTTCGCGTGCGCGTCCATCGAACTCAGAAACAAGCCTCCTCATTAACTCAAACTGCCCAAATCAAAATTCAAGTCGTCCATTCCCATCACTCTCAACCACTTCTCCACAATTCAATTAAACCCCCCTCCCCCTCCTTCGATCTTTTCTCTTTCTCCGTCATCTTCAATATTTTTTCGGAGATCGAGGAAACCAAGAAAGGAGGAGGGGGGATCATCATATTCATGTCGGATGCTCTGATCAATGGCTTGGCCGGCGCTGGCGGAGGAATCATCGCCCAGCTCCTCACCTACCCTTTACAAACTGTAATCCCCCCCTCCTCTCCTTCTTCTTTTTTTTTTTTTCCTTTGGACTTCCCCAAGGCTAGCTAGCTAGCTAGCATACCCTAATTTATTTTCGTGTTGGAATTGATTCGACGTGGGATCTTGATTAGGTCAACACTCGGCAGCAGACTGAGCGCGATCCGTCCAGATCCAGGAGGAAAGACGGAACTATTCAACAAATGTGTCGGGTACTCTGATAAATTTCACCCCCCTTTTTCCCCCCTCTCTCTCTCTCTCTGTTTTTTCCTATAACTGGACGAGTCGATGGGGGCTTTTTGTAGGTTGTGAAGCACGAAGGATGGGGTAGATTGTACGGTGGATTGGCCCCTTCGCTCGTCGGCACGGCGGCGTCTCAGGTGAGCTAACATGCGCATGTGATGGTTTATTTATTTATTTATTTGGTTCACTTCTTTCTCTGCCGTTGTTGCTTGCATCCTATCTTCTTCCCTTGTGATGTGCGCCTCTATGATCGTTGTGTGTCTTTTATCCGCGGACAAAACTTCGCCAAACCTATATCAATGCTTTTAACTGAATGGCAGAGCATTTCGTATCAGGGGCGGATCCAGGATTTCAAATAAGGGTCGTCATTTATCAATAGAAAAGTAAAGGAAAAAATCAAAAGAAACCAATTTAAAATATTATATAATCAAGAAATAGTAATATTTTAAATTACAACTCAAATTTAAATATCTAATGCTAGTCCAGATGTACTTGCATTCTTCTGTTGTTCATAGCTTGAAAGCGCTTGATGATATCAACATCATCAATTGTGGAAAACACTTCTTTCTCCACAAATGTTACTAAACAATCATTAAGCCACGGGTTTGACATTTTGTTCCTCAGCTCGTTCACATAATTCATCCCTGAAAATACCCTTTCAACACTTGCAGTCGCCACCGGTAATGACAAAGCTAGCTTCACAAGTCTGTACACAAATCTAAAAGTCTTGTGCTTCTTTGTTCGGACAAGAGTCTTACAAAGTTCTGAGATCCCCTTCAAATTTGAAAAGTTAGTGTCCATCTTGACACTCTCAATATAATTCTCAAGTTGGCCAGACAACTCCTTATCGGTAACATCCTCAAAGTCATTTGGATACAATCTAGCTAACCGCATAAGTGACCTTGTGTCAAATGCTTTGAATGAAGAAGATGGACTCAAACATGCAATACAATGCAGCAACTCAGAATTCTCAGGAGTAAATCGATCATTCAACTCACTCAATACAAAATCTATCACACGAAGAAAGCAATCATTTTTGAAATATTGCAAGGTTGTCACAAAAGGAGCAAGGCGCTTGGATTTATTATCTTTCACATATTGTGAATCCATGTTGGGCACATCAATCAAAAGGTTACCACAAGATGCCACAACTTGTTCATAAAACTCTTCCCATCCACCATCTCTCATTTCCTGTAATTTTTTCTTAGTGATTTGGACAAGTTCCATGGCATTGACGATATCTTGATCACCCTTTTGTAACGCCTGAGATAAATCATTTGTCACCTTTAAGATATCCACCATCAAATGTAGCATAAAAACAAAACCAAAAGTTTGCATGACCAATAACAAACTTTTTGGTTCACCCTTTGAATGACGATCACTTTTCAAATCTTCAAGAACTTCAATAATGGGAGTAAACAAATCAAATAACCTATTAAGAGTCCGAAAGTGAGATCCCCAACGTGTATCACCCGCTCTTGCAATAGACAATTCTTGATTCAACCCAGTATCGGTGGCCACCGAATCTTTTTCAATTAGATTCGCAAAATGAGCAACTTGTTTTTTATGAAGCAAAGCTTGCCTTTTGTTTGAGGACCGTATAAAAGTGACAATACGAGACACTTCACAAAAGAACCAATCAACATCCTCATGTTTTCTCGCCATTGAAATAAGAGCCAACTGAAGCTGGTGAGCAAAGCAATGCACATAATAAGCTTGGGGGTTCTCTTTTTGAATTAAAGTTTTCAAACCTCCAAATTGCCCTCGCATGTTGCTTGCTCCATCATACCCTTGACCTCGAATCTTGGATATACATAACCCAAATCCGGACAACAAACACTCTAGAGCTCCTTTGAGTGCGATTGCAGTTGTATCTTCAACATGAACAATGCCAATGAATCTTTCTACAAAAACCCCGTCATCAACAAAACGCACAACAACAAGCATTTGTTCCTTACCAGAACAATCACCGGATTCATCAACAAGTATACAAAACACATCATCTCCTATTTCTTCAACAATTTTTTTAACAGTTTCCACAGCACAAGCATTTGCAAGTTCTTTCTGAATAGTAGGAGACGTCATCTTACAATTACCCCGACCACTTTTTATTGCTTCACTGATTGTTTCACTATTTCTCCCCAAGACTTCAATAAACTCAAGAAAATGACCCTTATATAAAGAATTCTCCCCTTCATTATGTGCCCTAAAGGCAATCCCACCTCTAATAAGAAATTTAACAGCTTCAAGTGATGCTTTCAGACGAACAAGGTAATCAGCTTCTGCTTTTGCACTATACTTTGTGAAAGAAGACTCAATACTCTGATTTTTCTTCATGAGATCCTCACATTGTTTCACACATTTTTTATGCTGACTATTGGGAACTTTACCAATATGTTCATTTAACTTTTGCTTTAGATTCCAACCTCGAAAACCAGTCTTGACAAAAGCAGGATTACTAGTACCATTGTAAAACAAATAACAAGGCAAGCAAAAAACACGATCTTTTTCCACACTATATTCCAACCAATCAAATTCACCAAACCAAATTTTCGAGAAAGAACGTTTAATCCCTCCAACAACTCGTTGTGGATATTTAGTCAAATTGGGTCGAGATGGACCTTTAACAAGATAAGCTCGTCTTACCTCATCTTGCTCATTTGGATGGTAATCAAGAATCGGAGTTCTTTTTGCGGGATCAGACTCCAAATATGCCCCATTCTTAAAACTCTCATTTGGAGGTGGTAGTGGTGGTTCAGATTGTATCTCAATAGTCGAAACTTCCCCACTCCTAATAGTAGACGTATTCGCCTCGGGAAACCTTGATTTCGGCTTCAAATATTTCAACATGCTGCAATTTAAAACACCTCGTCAAGAATTTGAATATATATTATTTTAACTTCACCTTACACATATTATTGAGTTTGTCAAAATATAATAATTAAATATTCATTCTTTTTCTAATCATATTTCCAAGTCTACTGCCTACTGCCTACCTAATCAATTTGGACTATTAATTACATATAATGTCAAATTTAAAAGACAAGTATCTAACTAACACCATTACACCAACGAAACATATTTGCATAATTTGTGTAATGGAAATGTTTGCAAAACGGCAACGTCAAGTCGTCAATCGTCAAGAAATTGAATTTCATTGTACCAGTTCCTATCAAGTATCTATGTAATAATTATTCTAATCAATCTTTAATCAAAAACTTTTTTAATCATTATTTTAATTACTATTCACATTCATGAGAAATTGAGAATTAAATCTTTCAAATAGACTAATAGAGGAAAAGTTTAAACATACCTGAAATTGGCTCAGCTTTGGACTGCTCTGATTTAATTTGTGAATATTTAGATAAGTTTATGGAAATTTAGGATTTCTAAATTTTAGAAGAAGAAAAATAAAAAGGATAAGGGAATGGCCTAAATTGAAGGGCTGAGGGGATGGGATCGTGATTCGTGATCAGTAAAGGAAGGGGAAAGGTCTCCCCGCTCCCGCCTCTTTTAGTTTTTTAACATGAATTGCCTAATTAATGAAAGGAATGAAAAAAAATTGAGGGTATGCAAAACCACTCGAACCCGCGACCTCTAATAGAAATTTCAAGATTTTTACCATCTCAGCTACATATTCATATTGTCTTGGGGTTGTCATATGCATACTATGACAACCCCGTAAATCCGCCCCTGTTTCGTATAAACAACGCATTTCTGCAAGTTTCTTTTTTTTTCTCCCTCCCCCTTTCAGAAATCATTATCTATGATCAACCACGTCCGCGATGGCGTAGAGAGGACGACACACAATATGGCATAAAAAAAAAATCAGCAGGCATTAGCATCCTAACTCCCTCTAAGGCTCTTAACTCTTGCGAACCACCAAAAGATAATGTAGAGTAAGCACGTAGTAAGTGATTGGGTATCAATGGAAACGTTTAACATTTTCTTGGAAATATTTATTTGATTAGCTCTCTTCTACTCCTGATGAGAAGCTCCTGGCAGTTGTTAACTCTTGATATGACTCCTGTAATGCCTCCTACATAATACCTGACACTCAGTATGCCTTCAACCTACCTCCAACTCTTGATATCAAACAAGCCCTAGTTTTACCCGAGAGAATTGTGGTTCCTCTGCCAGTTTGGATCAAGTGGGTCAGCTACGTTCTTTAACAGGAACATTAATCATAGTCATCTCTGCCTGCATCACCGTTGCTCATTTATGGTCTAATCTTTTATCTTGTTAAGATGCATCCGAGTGTATCCTCACGGCGAATTAGTCAAATCTTGCACCAATTAATCTTTCAAAAAAAAAAACTTGTAGCAAGAGACTCATTCTTTCCGTTATCTATGACAGCGAGCCATGTTTTTTTCTCTCTCGTGTTACCTAATCCTTATGCAATTTCTACTACCTGCTCCAGTCAACCGCATTCATTTTGTTGCTAGGATTATTTTCTTTTATTTTTTATTTTATTACTTCTTTCATACTGCATTGAACAGTTTGCTCATGGAGTAGTATTTCTTTGTTCAGGGTGTTTATTACTATTTCTACCAAATATTTAGGAATAGGGCGGAAACCACTGCTCTTGATCGTTGGAAGAAAGGGGTTGGAGATGGGTCGGTTGGGATGTTCCAGTCACTTGTAGTTGCGGCTTTATCTGGGTAGTACTATCTCTTATGTCAATTGCTCCAACTTACTGTAACTGTTATCTTGTTTGCTTGATTCTCTTTATTTAAATTCTTTTCATTTTGAGCATTGTGTTCATTCTATCTGCAGTCAAGAATAGAGGCTTACAGATCATTGTTCTTGTACTGTCTAAAATTTCCTACACGTCTCCTTAAGGGCAAAATGAAGACCCATAAATCATCTTCAATTCCCGCGCTACTTTTGGATATGTTTTATTTATACTATTTTTTGTTGACATGAGCCTTCCCATCTAGTTCTGTTTTGTTCACATATCTCACTTTTCTCTTGATGCAGATGTGTGAATGTGCTACTGACAAACCCGATATGGGTAGTAGTTACACGTATGCAGGTAGGAAATCAGTTAAACACCATAGTTATGAGCTTTTTGGTTATATAAATCCTTAACAAATTCCAAAATAATAATATACAATCAGTTTTTGTGAACTTTACTGTTGAATCCCATAGTGAGATTAAGTTTATAACCCCAAGCTAGTGTACTGACTTTGTTTCTTTGGATTGTATTTGTACACTTTGCAGACTCACAAGAAGAGCAAACAAATTCCACCTAGACAACCTTTGTTGTCAGATAAAGCAATCCTAACTGCTGGAATTGAGCCTCCACCTTATGGAACTGTCGATGTGGTATGCATCTGAACTTACTCGAGCTAACTCTAAGATTGAACAAGGCTGGTGTTCAGTTACTGGGCAAGATGATCAATTCTTGTGGCAATTATGTTAAAACATGTCACAGGATCCTTCATAGCCAGATGAATATTAATAGACCAAAGGAATGATAATGTATGAAAAATTGATAAGAAATCAGAAAGAACTTCGCTCGAGGAAAACATGCATAGAAAAATGGCTTTAATTCATAGAGCATGGAATGCTGTCTTGCAGCTAAGAGGAGAAATATAATTGTAGTAGAGACAACATGACCTTGGGGGAAAACCAAACTTGAGGCATTAAAAATTAAGATAGGTGCTAGTTAATAAGGAGATGGTTCCTCTGATAGCTGCATGGGGAAAAAAGATTTGTGTAGCCAATCCCAGACGTTTTGCAATGTAGGCTTTCTTTATATTTGTGATTGGGGTTAAAATTACTTGGGCTTTAGTAGAGCATAGATAAAACTATTTGGGCTTTGCTGAGCATAGGCCTGGGTATCACATGAACCTGTATGTGAGGTGATTTATTTGAACTAGGACTGAACTGATTAGATACATGTATCAGATTAGGCATCTTATAGCCCGTCTGCTATTATAAAAGCCTGCAAGCAACTTAGCTTTTGTGGGTGAATTTCTCATAATTAAATTATAGTTCTGTTGAACTTTTTTAATCGACAAATAGTCAAGCTGCTTATTATGAACCGGAGTAAAGTATAACAAAGTCTCTGTAGAAAGAGGAAATTTGGGCGCCATACAACAGGCCAAACCTCTCCTGTGGCAGAGTTTTGGTCCCTGAATGCCATAGTTTCTGTAGGAGATTAACCTATTTCGAGGTTCCTTCTTGTTCAGTGCCAACGCGCCCTTTGTAATTGTCATCTGCAATTTGTAATTGTCATCTGCAATTGCAAGATTACTTTCTAAGAGGCAACTTTTTTTCTAACCTCATGCGTGCGCACATACCGAATAGTTGCTCAAAATTGACAACTCTGCAGAAGATCTTGGTTTATTTTAAGATGGAGTATAATTAGTTAGAACTAATTCACATAAGTTGTACCAGACCCTTTTACCCTTTATATGTAAGAAGCATTTATGTATGAATATTTTGGGAGAAAACTCTAAATGATATGACTTGAGTTATTTCTCTTGAATCCACCATTTCAATTTATCATATAGGGTAAAACTATTCCATACTTTCAATTAATATAAAGAGACAAGCACCTTTGTTTAACGGCAAAAAATAATTCGGCTTTTGTTTCTTCCTTTGAACAATGTACCAACTTGCTAACAAAGATAGCAACATAGAGTTCGCAAATCTTTTTTTTCCCAACCATTTTATATATTAACATATTTTAATGAAGTTTTCTCCCTTTAAAATATGTAACTTGCAGTTTCATCTGAAAACACCCTAGTGAATAGGATTTATGCTAATCTAATCCGATTTAAAGCCAATTAAAAAAACTTATTAACAATTATATCCTAGCAAGATAGATATACAATAAGATATTGCAAGGATATTAAACTAAGGGTGAGATAAACATGAGCAATAGCGATATAGAATGAAATAAATAATGAGTAAAAATAATGTGCCAAGGCAAACTCAAATACTCAAAAATAATGTGCCAAGGTAAAAATAATCGATCCTTCCGACTTACGTCTCTGCTCCCCACTCCCGGGGACTATCACAACGAGTTTTCGACGTTCACCCAAAATATTTACAACAACACAATCTCGATTTTCTAGCTCACCTAAAACTTTTACAACACACACTCTTGCAATCACACTCTATACTCTCTAAGTGTTGGTCTCTAGTCCGTGTCATCTTCCTCAAGTGCTCGGATTTACAACCTCTCTTTAGGTTTTACTATCGACGCCACTCCTCTTCGAATCGACCCCGTCTCTCACCACACACTCCTCGGTGTACAAGTGTAATACAATGTGATTCTCACAATTAAGCTCAACAACAAATGATTTGTTTTCTATAATAGATGAGAACATAATGTAAGCACACACTCAACGTTACAATCCCACAACCCCAATATACTATGTATGAAAATACTAGAAGCTCAAATGAGTGTGTGTAAACAATGAGTAAAAATGAGATATAAACTCAATTAAAGTCTACTTTATAGAAAAGAAAATCAAACGTATAAATAGCTAGAGATTGAGTTTAGAAAACTTCTCCAATGAAGACAAGAGAGAGAGAGAGAGAGATGAGATGAAAGCTCAAACACAAATTGATGATCTCCTCTTGCTCTTGTGAAAACTTCTTCACAAATCAAACTTGTAAACAAACTTTTAAAACCCTTAAAACTTGTAAACTTGTTTTGAAACTTTCTTAAACATCCATATGAAACTATGAAAGTTGAAGACTTTTTATAGTCTTTTAAACCAGCTAAAAACCTCCAAAAATCCATAAAAACAAAAACTAGCCGTTACTAGCCGTTTAGGCTGAAAAGACCAAAATACCCAAGACCCAGCATTGTGGAAATTTGTGTATCTTGCTTTGTAAAATCAATTAAAAATAGTAAATCAACTCCAAAAATCATGAAATTTTGAGGGAATGTTCTAGACATGTAGATGAACATGTCAGAGAAAATTTTTAAAATAGCACCCTCCCATTTGTGAGAAATAAATGTTTTAAAACAGATATTCCAGATTCTGAAAACTGCTGAAACACCTGATTTTGTAAAATCAATTTGACATAGTAAATCAACTCCAAAAATGATAAAATTTTGGAAAATTTTTGTAAGCATGTAATAGAATATGTTATAAAAAGAATTTCTTTGTAAACATGTAATAGAATATGTTATAAAAAGAATTTCTCAAATTTTATTTCCTATTTATAAAATAAAATTTATTTTGTAAACTGTTCAAAAAGGCAAAAACGTTACATACTTGATTTTGACAAAAACAATTTCAAACAAGTTTGCAAATCCTTTTGAATGGATTAATAGACTTAGGAAAAGATGTAAAATAGTTATATTTAGTCTATAATCCAAAAACATGATATTTTAACAAAAACGATGTGTAATGCGATAAATCCACAATTTGTGTGTATGTGTATGAAATGAGCTTAAAGTATTAACACACAAAGTAAACTCCTAAAACTAATATACCCAAGCTAAGAGATCTTCGATATGCTCATCTTGGTAAACATGGATGAAGCTTAAACTTGAATTTTTTATTTGAATTGTGCATAGCTTTACTCCGGTATTCCTTCCATCCTCCAATGTATATGATTGTGTAGGCTCAATCCAACCAACCTCCGACTTTGATATTCGTGTAGATTACCTAACAAAACAAATGCAAACACTTGACACACGTTGTTAGGAATTGTTTGTAATCATCAAAACAAGATTAGGGAGTAGACTCATAAACATGAGACCTAACAAGGCTAACATCATCAACTTATCATCTTGCCTTCAATCTCTTATTTCATAGACTAATGTAAGCAGTAAGCTATGACCTAATGATCTTACATTTTTAGGTTCAAGAACTCTATGATGAAGCTGGAATTTGGGGTTTCTGGAAGGGTGTTATCCCCACACTGATAATGGTTGGTACCACATAATTCTTGCAAATTTCCAGGTGGATGAGTATTTGCCTTTTAACACATGCTATTACAGGTTAGCAATCCTTCTATCCAATTCATGCTGTACGAAACTCTCTTAAAGAAACTGAAGAAAAGACGTTCCTCAAATGCGAAGGGGGCTGATGGATTTACTGCTTTTGAGGTACATCTCTAGCTAACTTAGAAATACTAGTAAGTTTTTAATTAATTCCAACATAAGCATATGAAACGTTGTTGTTGAATGCTCAAGTCCCTGAATCTCATTCCCCTGGAACAAAGGAAAACAGAGGGATTGTCAACGAACCCAATATATTTGAAGTTTGACTGATGATTTCCTTTTCCTCATACCACTGGTTGCTTTGGAGAAGCAACCATTGAACTAGCAACTGAGTAGATTGGCATATGTATTCTCCTTAATTTGGGTTATCACAGAATATTCTTCATTAACATCTTATTGAAGAAATTGGGTTAAGGTGAGTACTGAGTAATGAGTAGTTTATATTGGTCCATTTGGTGATAATTTGTGCTTGTTATACATCATGACTATCAAATTTAAAATTGCCTCCTTCACTCTCCATTTTGTCGTTAATATTCCGTATGAATTTTCGATTGAACATTGTCTAATTGCACGAGCTCAATGTTCATGATCCATCTCTTCAATCACTATTGGCCTTGGTTTAATGAAGGTCCTTCTCTTCTGAAGTCATGTTTTAAGTGAACGCTGCACGCCTGCACCAATCATGTGTTGTCTGTCTGAAGTTGTCAAAATTTTCTTATCCTCACAAGAGTAGCCAACAAAAAGAATGATTATAGCCAATGATTGTTTCAACGATGTCTGCAATTTGTAGATTTTTTTCATGTACAGCTTCACTGGATACATTATGTTTTGGTTTTTATTAAAAAGCATGTTTCTTGAATCTACATAAATACTCTTTGAGTTTCCGTATATTTTAATTTTGTGGTCGAAGTTATTATCATTCTTTTGGTAGATGTAAATTTATTATTTTTCTGATTAGTGAGACCCTGTTCAGATTTTTCTTCTTGGAGCCGTTGCAAAACTGGGAGCTACTCTTGTGACATATCCACTTCTTGTTGTCAAGGTAATTGCTCATACTTATTTCTTGATTCTCTTCATTGTTAAAATCCTCTTAGTTCTTTGTCTTTACTTCTGACTCTGCTTGCAAACGTAACTGATATAGCATATATTTTCATCTACCTACTGACTTAAAAGATAACTCCCGTCTCTCCCAAATAAAAAGTGTTATCCTATTAAAGTTACATAAACAGTATATTTCCACCCTGTTGGTCTTTCAAACTCCATAGTGTGTAACTGTTTCTTTCCCCTTACTTCAGGCTAGGCTTCAGGCAAAACAAGGAGTTGATGTCGATAAGAGGCACCAATATAAAGGTACCACGTCATTTTGCTGTATTTCTGGAGTAACTGCTAGATTTCATACCTTCTGTGCACACCTAACAGGTAGAAGTAATTAAAAAAAAAGGAATAAGGGGAATGGGATTTTTTTTTTTAACTTGCACGTCTTTGCTACTGCTTTGCTTTCTGGTTCAATTGGTTAAAATATTACACCGTTCTTTTGAAGTCAAAATTAGAAGACCCTCCTCCTTAAGCCATAAGACCTCTTGAATCCTTGATAATAGATGCTTGTATCATTTTAAACACTCTAAACCAGCTGTTACCTTTCCAAATTCCAACAGACCTGTTCTCGTCAAAAGTTGGTTTCGTTGTGGAATTCATTATATCTTCGGTCGATTACAACAAATTCGAAAGAGATAGTCTTTTTTATAAGACTTCTTTTACACAAAAAAAGGAAAATTATAACTTTTTAGAAACAAACGCAGGATCGATGTTTGGATCGCTGCTTGCGTGGGATCTTTGCCTGTGCCGGGGGCGCGTTAGCCCGTGGACCACCGATTCACAGATTCTGATTGAATCGTGGAGATTCTTCCTTCGTTTATCGAAGTAAGAATTTGAAGCGAATATCTTATCGATATAAGATGTTCACTCTTCTAAAGATCAAGTCAGAGCTTAGATCTCTAGGAATCGCCAAAAACTTCTTGAGGATGTTTGTGAAGAATAAAGACTCTCTCTTGCTCCAATTCATCAAAAGCTCAAGTCTCCTCTGCTCTAATTTGCTCCCCTTGGATGCTCTCTAATCAGCCCCCTTTTTGTAACCATTGTCCCACTACTTAAATATCATCCCTTTATGATGTTAGTGGGTCTCCCTTCAGTTTATAATCATCTCCCCACGTTTTTTATTGATCTCAAGTAGTTCTGAAGTCAAAAAACCGTCAAAAAACGTGTTGTAACCAACTCTATGGCCGAGACAGTGAAGTCTGTCGCGCACCTCCGAGGCAGTTTGCGCTGTCTCGGGTATTTTGGCTCTAACTTCCTCGTCCGATGTCGGAATGAGATGATCCAAGATGCGTTAGAAAGCTGACGAAGAGATCTACAACTTTTGTCTTTTGAGCTTCTTTAGATTTGGATCATATCATGGCTTAAATGTGCAATACATTGCCGCGACAGTCTCCGCTGTCGCGCACCTTCGAGACCGTTCGCGCTGTCTCGGGTATTTTGGCTCTAACTTCCTCGTCCGATGTCGGAATGAGATGATCCAAGATGCGTTGGAAAGCTGACGAAGAGATCTACAACTTTTGTCTTTTGAGCTTCTTTAGATTTGGATCATATCATGGCTTAAATGTGCAATACATTGCCGCGGCAGTCTCCGCTGTCGCGCACCTTCGAGACCGTTCGCGCTGTCTCGGGTATTTTGGCTCTAACTTCCTCGTCCGATGTCGGAATGAGGTGATCCAAGATGCGTTGGAAAGCTGACGAAGAGATCTACAACTCTCCATTGGCATGTCACTCTGTTTTCTTACACGTCACCTTGTACTGCCGCGCTATTACCGCGGCAGTCTATGCTGTCGCGCACCTCCGAGGCAGTTTGCGCTGTCTCGGGTATTTTAGCTCTAACTTCCTCGTCCGATGTCGGAATGAGGTGATCCAAGATGCGTTGGAAAGCTAACGAAGAGCTCTACAACTTCCCATAGGCGCGTCACTCTGTTTATATGCACAACACCTTTCACTGCCGCGACTATGCGCGTCAGTGTTCCTTGTCACGGGTGTTCATATTGTTCTTCTATGTTGTTTCACATGTTCATTTGCTTCTTTTGGCTTTGAATGATCTTCTCTGATTAAGAGAATGTCGTTTATCGTCTTCTCTTTACCTTGAGTGGTATTTGGATGTCTGTGAACATTTTTTGACGTCTACAAGACCAACCTCAGTCACCGGCATGAAATTTCCCACTTTTCATCATAGAACTTGCAAATTAATTCATCATTCTTTATGCACAATTTTCCTTTGTTTTTGTTGTCTTTTCGGATTTTGTTATGCGGTACACAATATCAAAGTCTTGGTTCATGGTTACCTACATTATGGATTCTTTAAGTTGTAAATGACAGTTTCTTTTGAAGTTCACATTGTGCTGTGTCAAATTACAGGAACGTGTGATGCAATCGCGAAGATGATTCGATATGAAGGCTTCCCCGGATTTTACAAAGGAATGGGCACAAAGATAGTGCAGAGCGTCTTTGCAGCGGCAGTTTTGTTCATGATTAAAGAGGAGCTTGTGAAGGCGACTCGGTTGCTGGTGGCTGGAGACCACAAACTGGAAAACATCTCCAAAGTGAAGCCACCTTAATGACTATGGTTTTTGGACGGTGTTGTCGTGGTAATGATTGTAGTCCATTCTTCAATGGTGTTGTACGATTAGAAATGCATACTACGATTGTACTCCTCACCAAGGTGAGGGAAATAAAGAAAGTTCTGATTTTCCTTACGACGTAAACCAATACATCATTTTAATAGATTCTTTGTGGTCATGTTTTGTGAAAGTTAGGGTGCATAATGGAACGTGCAGTATTCTATCTAGTGTCCGTGCGCTATGCCGCCACCCAAAAAACAAACACACGCACGCACAAAAGCCCACACAAAGTAAATTATCACCGTGCTCGCTTGGAGCCTACGCTCTCCAGGACAAGAACGTCGACTGGTATGGTTTTTCGAGTCCCGACGGTAAAACCGTCCGGATCGCCCCTGCTACATGCTATAGCTCACTGGATGATTTTTTTTTTAATTTAAATTAATATTTTAATCAACTGGTTATATGCTTGTGTACATATAGTACTTAATTAGTTGGTGGTGGTTAGATTATTATGTCTGAAGGAATAGATTATTGTATATTTTCATATATTATAATAAAAAGACTTTGCTACGGTCCGAGCTAGCGACGCATACCGGCCCGTTCGCTATTTCTGCATATAATGCTTGTGACGTAACTGCTGATTACGCTCGTAATTAATAATCTGCAAATTGGCCTATATATGATCAGCTGAATACTCTCATAACAATATGCAAGCTGCAGAAAAGACGAGGAAGCAACTGAAATCCTTCTGCCGCCTTTAAAAGTCCCCAACCAATGTCTAAATTACTGTAGTCAGTTGGTTAATTACGGCGCGCACCATGATCTCTATAAAATGTACGTCGACGAGCATCACCGTGTTAATCTGAAGCCCTACTGCTATTTTTTGTTAATCGTCGTGATATTCATATCACAAGATTGTCCCGTCCCTATTGGGACCAAAACTAAGCTGATAATTCCATTGCAAAGAAAAGACCAAATTGAAACGGCGAGGACTTGTTCTTCTTAATTCCTCATCCTCACATTGGCCGTTTTTCACTAAAAGCTAACGCGTGGAATATACATTGAATTACGAAAAATCAAACTTCTGATGAAAACTTTAAATGAAAAACTTTTTTCATGAGATTGTGATAGTTCAAGTCTAGCTAATTTTTCTCGGATAGAGAGAGAGCCTTTTTGAGACCTGATATGTTTTTCATAAACAGAGCAAGGAGAGGAAAAGCACCGAAGTCGTTGTAGTATAGTGGTGAGTATTCCCGCCTGTCACGCGGGTGACCCGGGTTCGATCCCCGGCAACGGCGTTTTTATTTTTAACAAATTCCCATCACTCCCCCCATCTTTTGTCGTGAGAACCCCCATCTTTAGTCCCACATCGCCTAGACGGTGGGGTGTGCGGGAACGGGAGGGGTATAAAAGAGGGGCATGGTCGGGGTGTGAAGGGCATCTTTGCGCTTGGGGCAATGACGCAGCTAATGAGGTAATAACCGAGGCGCGTCAATTGCTGGTTGAAAACTATTTCCAAACCCCCTCCTCGGCACGGGTTCAGCCCGGCGCCGTCGAGAATTTCTGGAAGGGCTCCCTCTAACCCAGGGTAAAGCCCTACAATCCTTTGAGTTTTAAACTTTATTGTGCTCTCTTTTTTTATCTCAAATCGGACTTCACTAGGACAGCAGGTAAATCAAAATTGTGTATTACCGGAAGCAAATTTCATTTGCTGTGATCGAGCGTTTAAAGAATGAATTGAAAATCGCTTTAGATGATTTTCTTCCTTCGTGATCACAAAATCTCTCGCCCTACTGTTAACTAAGGATTTTCGTCCTCCGTGATTATTTTCATCCACCATCTCAATCGTCAACATAGAACAATTACAACGACACCAGAAATAAGGAAAAGAAATAGTGCATAGGGAACAAGGAGATATAAGCTCACATAGAAAATATTTTGGCGTTACTGCAAAAGCATTCTAAAACACCTGAAGATTGAACAAGAAAACAAATTTCTCATTCTGGTTACATAACAATGAAACTCGATTTGGTTACATTACATTGTAAACAAACATCAAGATCCAGTAATTCATTACACAAACCAGTACAACATAAATACATAAATCCAAGCAGCCAACTTTCTTGATCTGTGATGTTAAAGAGTGCCCTTTATTCCGGTTCTTTTCTTCCCAGGCAAAACACGTTGCTTGTTTGAGGGTAGCGGTTGAGAATCATGCTCGGGAAGAATTTTCATGTTGCGAAACCTTTGATATAATATAAGACTACCATAAATTTACCAATATTTTTAGGAAATTAACCATCAAAACCCCTGTAAGTACAGAGGATGTTAAACGAGTCTAATGAGAGCATTGCGCCTCTCTGAGTTACGGACCTTTCTTCATCAGTCAAAAACATTTCGTTTAATAGTCAAGACTCTAAACTGCGCTTGATGCAAGAATTAGGCACAAACACAAGGTCGAACGGCCCTCATAATTAGGAGTGGTAGGATTATGATAATGTGTTCGGTTGGACTCAGTTGGATTTATTTGTTTTATTTACTAGGGGTTAGAATGCCATTCACATTAGCAGTCTTACCATCCTTCCTCCTGCTTCCTAACCATCATACGAGGATTCCTTTTTGGTTGCTCAAACTCACTACAGTCTCCCTTCCCGGTTCTCATTTCCATTGATAATCGAAATTCAATAGTTTGAGTTTATGTCACAATAAATAAAGCAAATATCTACTGTATTTATGTTAGGGGAATCGGAACTTGCAAGCAGAAAACATAACGCAAAAAAAGACAAAAACTTCAACACCCCCCACATCTCCCCACAACAAAAAAAACTCAAAACTCCTCGCGCCGTTTTCACTAAATTTTAAAAAAAAAAAAAAAAAAAAAAAAACACCATCATATTTAACCTGGCTGTTGTAAAAATGTGGGTGAGTTTCTTCTTTGAGCGTGGGACATGGAGGTCTCCCAACATTGCTCATTTAAAGTATCACGTGTAAATTTTCACTAAGGTTGTTAACTACAGTGAAAATGCATGACATGGTTAACCAACTATATCCATATTTTGCCTTCAAAGTATTGGCAAATGGCAACCTACATTCCTATGCTTAAGCCACGGTGATGCATAAACTAGCTTAACTAGTAAGATTTACCAAGGCGGCTTATTACTGTGGAATTACACTACTGGTGACATTTCAGTTGCGATAGATTGCTGCCGGTGAGAATGGGAAGGTAGCTTTTTATCCCTTCCTAACAACATGCACCTGAAAAATTAGAGATGGCAGAAACCAATATTGAGAATGCCACATACCGAAAGGTATTTTGTACACAGAGATTGATACTCAGCTGGAAAGAACGTCCCAATGTTTACTATAGATATAAACCTCGCAAGTCATTGAAGAAAGAAGTTGCAAGGTGGATTAATAATGACAAACTGGACATTGTTAGCCCATTCGAAATAGAGGCTACTTATAACTCACTATCCTACTTCTTAGAAGGTTTAAATCATTTGCTTTGGTGTATTTCGCCTCGAACCTAAACCTAAGGTTATCTCTCTAATCTCCACACCTAAGCCCACGGAAAACACTCATGCACAAGTGAACATATAAAAATGAGCACGCATGCAAACACTCAAGCATTCTCACACCTGTACACAAACCTGCATGCACGGAAACAAATAAATGCAGAAAAATAAACATTTGAGGAAATTACACAAAACTACCAGTGAACTTGGATGGTTTAACTACTATAAATTTTTTATTAAAGAAAATCATTATTTACTTTTTTTTTTAATACGCAATCATGCTTACATCAATTAGGGTAAGTTTGTCACGTGATTTGGACATGACATATTTAAGACTATTAACCTTATCTGATATATTATCTTGTATATTAACCTGTCCCCCACTCCTATATTCAAGGGTAGTTATATCTTCATCCAAGCCATTAAAAGCATTAGCTACAAGTTTCAATACTTCATGCTATTTTCTCCACTTTCGAAAGTTCATGTATTTTTCTCGATAAGAAAGCTTGTGGTAGTTTTGTACAAAACCATCTGAAGTTCATGGTAGTTTTGTGAAATTTACCCAAAAAATAAAGCAGATCAGATGAAAGCATTCAGGTGACTGGTGACCTGCCAACCGTCACAGCTTCTCAAACAACAGCAACACCATGGCAGAGCAGCTCAGGATCAGCTAGTCCGAACTTTTTTGATGAATCCCTGAACAAGAAAGAAAAAAAAGGTGCTATTGCACGCTCCCTACGCAGGCATTAACCTGTTCAGGTTCAAAGGGACTTTCTCAGCCATATCTGCCATTTCCTGGCCAAGCGGCCAAGACTAACAGACACTGGCACCCCTGGTGCAATTTCTCATCAATAATCGAGTTGACTAAATGAAAAGGTAGACAGCAAGAAGTACAGTTTATTACAGGTTTTACTACAAGGTTCTGAATATAACATAGTCAAACTGAAGAAAGCAGAAAGGCCTTATTCAACTACCTTACCTTACCTACTGACAATAAAGAGCATTGGACAACTGATGGACCCAGACTACATTCAAGCTTCTAGCTCAAATCCGCTTCTCTGCCAAAAGATTAGAGAAATAGATTGTTCCTGCATAATATTAGTACAAATCATATATTAGAGTGTGCTTCTGAATGGGGGGAGAGGACAACCTGTAAGTGGAGTTGCAAACTGGCACAAGGTTAAAGTAAAGCTATCAGTCTTCACTTGTGAATGTGATAAAGTAATGCTCATAGGACACGATATCGATTAGTAGTAGTTGGTCTCCTATATTGGAGAACTTGGCATTGGGCATGTATGGGCATAGCCATTTCTTATTTAAATATCTTAAACCTAAGTCAACTAGAAATTTAAAACATCAAATGGAGGTTCAGTACAGTCTTCATACAAAATGGTCAAAGTTAAGATTCTGTAATTCAAGAGCTTGTCTTGTTGCAAGTTGAGGAAAGAAGAAAGTGCATGAAGATATTTTATTCCCTTAATTAATTACAGAGAGAATCAAAAGACCAATTAAATAATGGAAAATATGAGTGAAAACTTTCCAGGAGCCAAGTTCCTGAAATTCCTAACTATAGGTAGCAAGAATGGAAGCAATCAAGTAGTAACTGTATCTCTATTTTCCCTCTTTTCATTTAACCCCATCATTTCCTATGCAAAAAAGAAAGCACACACGATGTATATATGATATTTGATTCTTTATAGTGCGTTCCTCGAGGAAAAGTGGTAACAATCTAATACTGATGGTGGAAATATAAATTGAAGAAAAATAAGGCATGCACCAGTAACACCTGGCAGATTCATTACTTAAAGCCATAGGGCAGGAAAATAAAAGTTGTTATCTAACATGCTACGTATCTTCACAAGAGGTTACTGAGAAAATAAACAACAGATGCTAGTATTGGCTGTTAGATGCTAAGCTACTAAACATTAACTTGTATTAAAAAGAGACCACAATTATTTGAAAAGAAATAATAAGTAGAGGTCGAGGAGGGAGGGGGCGATACATCCTCATCTTCTGGAACTGAATGTACCCACACATATTTATTATAGTTAACATACAAATATCGAGCTTAAAGCATGCGTGTATGAGTTGTTGGTGATTCTGCATCTCAGATATTTGGAAGCATGGTCAATAGATATTGAAATGTCAGGTTAAGTATTTGGAATAATGCATCTGAATGGATGAGAAATAAACTCTTCACATGTGCCGTCAAGCACCTAAATTCCAAAAGTAATTAGTCTAAGTTACTGACCTTCAAGGGCGCACAATGTAGTCTTCAGGTACATATATTTCTCCTCCAACTTCTCCATGTTGCTCCCCACTGACCGTTTTCTTGGCTGCCAAAAACTCAGCACTCATAGCATCCATTCCGTGCTGCACAGCTTCCTCTGCTGTTCCATATCCATGCTCCTCTGCATACTTCCTCACATCTTCTGTTATTTTCATCGAACAGAACTTGGGTCCACACATAGAACAGAAATGTGCAACTTTAGCACCATCAGATGGTAAGGTCTCATCATGGAAAGACATCGCTGTCATAGGATCCAGTGATAGAGCAAACTGATCCATCCATCGAAATTCAAATCTGGCCTTGCTCAAGGCATCGTCCCAGGCTTGTGCATGAGGATGGCCCTTTGCTAAATCAGCTGCATGGGCAGCTATCTTATAAGATATGACACCCGCCTTCACATCATCACGATTGGGCAATCCAAGGTGTTCCTTAGGTGTCACATAACAAAGGAGAGCAGTACCAAGGGCTCCAATGTTAGCAGCACCTATGGCAGAGGTGATATGATCATAGCCAGGGGCAATATCAGTTGTCAGAGGACCCAGTGTGTAAAAAGGTGCCTCACTGCACCATTCCAACTGTTTCTCCATATTTTCTGGAATTTTGTGCATAGGAATATGTCCTGGTCCTTCATTCATTACCTAGATAACAACAAAAGTTAATTGCGAAGAAAGACATGTCAAGAATAAACCAAATTCAATACCATATGCTCTATCCAATTGATAAGATTCACTGAAAAGGGTTGACATCGTCACTATACAAATGTACTGCCCACCTAGGAGAAGCAAAAAAATATAGAGTGCATGACCTTCCTAACAATAACACACCTAAAATTAATGATAACACGATTCCTAAATCTACAGGTTGAAAATCACTAAAACAAAGGAATATTGATAACATGACCTTCCTAACAATAACGCATCTAAATTAATGATAACATGATTTCTAAATCCACAGGTTGAAGAACACTAAAGCAAATGATGGCTCTGAGAAATGAACTGCACAGTGCCATCTATGGTTGCACAGAAATGTGAAGCTATTGATCTTTCTAGCCAACTAATAACATTTAATTTGTGGTTGGGCTTGTGCTCACTGAACAGTTTAGTGGAGCTGAACGCAACATACATACCTGGACATCCTTTTCCCAAGCTCGGCGGGTCAGCTCTCCCTGTGTCAAAAGTTCTGCAAACTGAGCAGTGTCATTGGCATCATAAATTGAACCTGGTCTCAATCCATCGCCAATGGATAGTGCCACATCATACTGGTTGCATATGTCAAGGATCTCATCCCAGTGCTCATACGCAAAATTTTCCTTGTGATAAGCTAGGCACCATTTTGCATGAATAGATCCTCCACGTGAGACAATTCCAGTCATTCTTTTAGCTGTAAGAGGAATGTATCGAAGAAGGACACCAGCATGAATAGTAAAATAATCCACACCCTGCTCAGCTTGTTCGATTAGAGTATCTCTGAAGACCTCCCAGTTTAGGTCCTCAGCAATGCCATTCACTTTCTCCAAAGCTTGGTAGATTGGTACAGTCCCTACTGGTACAGATGAGTTACGAAGGATCCATTCACGCGTTTCATGGATATGGCGCCCTGTTGAAAGATCCATGACGGTATCTGCACCCCACATTGTTGCCCACTGAAGCTTATGCACCTCTTCCTCTATAGAGCTCACAACAGCTGAATTTCCAATATTTGCATTAACTTTGACAAGGAAGTTTCTCCCAACCAGCATTGGTTCTAATTCCAAGTGCTTTTTGTTGGAAGGGATAATTGCTCGTCCACGGGCGACCTCTGACCTCACAAACTCTGGCTCAAGCTTCTCACGAACAGCACAGAACAACATTTCTTCAGTTATAATTCCTTGCTTTGCATAGTACATTTGAGTGTACCTGGGTGCACCCGACTGCTCGCGTCTGGCAATCCAGTCTTTCCTTATCTTGGGAAGACCTGCAGAATTAAAGAGAAAGCAAGTTAATTTTACAAGCTTTGGCATTTTAGTGGCAAGCTATGAGATTTATTCACCATCAGCACACTACAAAAAGAAATTTCAAATTCCAATTTTTTTTTTCAAATAAGTTTAAGTAGAAAATATTGATACTAGCATTACAGACAAAAAATTTTGTTGTACGAAGTGTAGAATGTGTAATAATCAGGAAAAAAAAGTAACATATTAGTAGCCCGTGACGGTATTGCTGTGAAAGCAAGATTAGTATTTATAGTTGAAGTTTGTTGAAGGTCGGGAGAGGTGGAGAACGTGTTCATAGTTGAAGTTTGAAGGACATGGGAAGTTGCAATGGAGGAAATCATGATCAATACCTAAAATGTGCAGTCCATGTAGACAGACCACCCTCCCTTAGGCTCTCCCAAAACCTAGGTGGGCAGTCTAGGTACCACCTAGGCACTCGTCACTAGGTAGGCGGCCAATGTACTGTCTAGGACTAGGCGTAAGCCTAAGGGGTAGGCAGAGGCTTTTTAAAACTTTGCATGAAATTTTAAAGTATTCAAAACAGGTGGGCATAAAATATGATCCTATGAGGAACTGTTAAAAGGGAGCATTTTACTGATACATAAGAGAATTGTGTTTCAAAATTGACAGTGGTGTGCAGAAACAAAAATATTCAGGCAAAATTAACTAAAGGTGAGATTTCTTACCCACACGTGGGCTGACATTTTGCGGGCCACTAGTATCATACGTGTCAAAGTATTGCTCCTCCCCAGACAGATGGATCCTGCGAAATGGAACCTTAAGCACATGGCCTGAATGCTCATGAATGACATCCCTGCAAATCAAATATAGAAATATGATCTTACATTGTACTTAATGAATCAGCAGAGTACCTCTACAAATACAATCAATTAAGAAATACCTGTACTCCTTGGTACTCTTGGGGAAGCATTCTTCAAAAGCAGGAAGGGGAAGAAAATCTGGAGCTGCAGGATCAACAGTATGTTTCCTTTGCTGGGATTTTGCTAAATTGGCCAAGGGATCAAAGGTTAATGTCGCTGTAGACCTAGAATTCCTCGCACTGAAGTAGGCCTCCTTGACCAAAACATTCAAGGCACGTTTATTTTCAAAGCCAGGCAAAAAAGCAGAATTTGGCACTTTTGAGACAGCAAGGTTGCTCTTCATCACAGAAGATAATCCTGAGTGAACAGATGCCATCTATTTGGGGGAAACATATAAGTAACTTATAAAAACATATGTAAAATAAAAGCATCAGTACATAATTTCCACTGCTTCTAGTAGGATTTAACAATGGCATGCTTCACTAGAATTCTGAAGTAAACATTTAGTGAACTAGAAATAAATATCTAAAATTTTATTATTGTGTCAACTAAGTTATTGATATTAGGAGTTTCAATGGTTCAAACAGTTTTAGATTAGAAGTTTGTTATATGAAATAAATCAATTTCACCACAAGATTTCTATCCATTAGTCTGTTATCAGCTTTTCCTAATACAACATATAAATCAAGTTGATTCGTCCGCCGGATCTCATGTCAGTTTTGTGTACTAATTATAACTAGCCAGTATCAACATGTACTAGTAATTATTAGCTAATATAGGGTGAGAATTGAGGAGATATCAGAAAAACAATACCCTGTATCCAATCCAGTTGATTGGATTTAGAGATAGCTATACATCCATCAGATATATTTGATTATCTAAATTTATATGCACTTACAGATTATTGTATTTGGACACGACAAAATCCGCTCCGATAAATATTAACTGTACACATCTTATAGATTTATTCTATATAAATATATCTCTGATGTCAATCGTCATATGGTAAACGTAATTTTCGGTAAAACAAGCGCAACAGTGGCAGTAATTAATATTTAATTATTTCCTAGAGATTTCTGAAGAGTTAGGGGAGTAACATGGTGTTGGTAGATAGCATCAAATGTGAGTCACATGATCACTTAAATAAACAATATTAATAGAGGTAAGTGTCTGAAAACTTCATGACTGTATCTAAAACAAACAAACGTCACGGTAATTTCTCAATAATTCGCTAAAACCTCATGGCAGTTTCTTGAAATCTAGGCATCAATCATTTCAGATACATCAGAATGATCTGAATAAAGACTCGAGTATCTAAAATAATGGTAAAAATAAGACCCCTTAACTAATTAAAATCAAATTAGATTACCATACTCGATTGCACAGGGGACAACCCGCAGATTGTAAGGGGGCCTTAAGCAACTAGATTTGTTTAGGAATTATCTAGTCAGTCTACATTCAGACCCAACTTGGTATTTGATCCTTCAATTTGATTACAGAGTTTGAGCAGTCCAGATCTTGTCTTCTGATTTTGGAAGAAAATATAAATAATTCCTAAACAATAACGTATCCTAACCAACAGAGTATAATGATCAATAATTGTAAGAAAATAATTGACCACGGATTTCGAAGAATAATAAAATCTCAGGCGATAGAAGATTAGATCTCACCTTCCAGTCTCTCTTTTTTTAAGGCAGGAAACAGTCAGTCAGTGAACGGCTGCTGCTTTTGCTCAGAACTGATATTTGTGGGATTTTTATATGAGAAAATTGGTGATACATCCACCCTCATTTTCATCGCCTGCCCCCACGTAGCATTAGAGCCGGCTCTGGTCTTTCGGTGGGCTCGGATATCCAGAAAATGCAGGCTTGATATATCAACTGCCTTTTGGGTGGAAGTGAGTGGGGCCCATTCGTAGGCCCAGTTGGATTGCTCTTGTTCGTTGAGGCCTGAAGATGTTCTTTTTTTTAGGGCACGGATCTTTTGGGCCAAGGCGAGTGGACGGAAATAAGTGCGCGTTTTCGACGGAGGGTTGGTTTGGGATAGACTTGGCCCACCTGGGCCTCCGCGGCTCGGCTCTGTTTGTTCGTTCGTTTTGGCAGGAGCATATTCCCTCCTTAGTATGTATGTATGAACCTAGTCATGGGTGAATGGAAATGAAGTAAAAGTAGAATACAAAATATACAAATACATAATACAAAACATATGAAAATTCTCAAGTTTGGATTAGATAATGAAATTAAACGGATTGATAAGAAGTGAGAATGAACTAAAAAACACGGAGAAGTGAGAATGAGAATAAGTTGTGTGTTGATAAGAACGAATGGGAATTGTAAATTGGCATTCCATTCTCACTCATTCTCAGGTACAAAACAAGCATGGTTTTGATAGTATTGTTGAGTAATTAATTACGTAATTATTTTTAGAATCTTATATTTAGACTTCTCTTGTTCTCCATCACATCACAACATTATAAAAATGAGGTGAATAATATCCTTTCGATATTCACACTAATCCAAAATTCTTAATATTTGTCATATGATCTTCCATTCGGCATACTAGGCCTATTCATTTGGGCCGGTCCCACCTGGAAATTTGGGTCTGGATTGGGCAAAATGGGTGACCTTGATCCGTATCTGGTGGGCGAGCTGGGTCCAGGTCTAGATCCGGGCATGAACGGGCCAAACGCCGAGTCTGCCCGATTATTTTCCCTTTAAAAAATTTGCTTAAACATAGCCGGTTTTAGGTTATTCGGGTAGACCGAACCGATATAGGTCCAATCCAGGTCCAGGGTGCCTGGTCTAACGGTCAGTTTTTTTTATCATTTTGGACCAGACCGGATCCGGGTGGGTCCTAGACCGGATCCGAGCTAGACCAGAACCCGCATACTCCAGCCTTGTCGTTTTCCTAGTCGGCCTGGGCCCGGGCCCGATGTGGGTTGCATCAAGCCAACCCGGACCCAAGACCGGAGACCGGTTTGGCCCGAAAACCCGAGCTTTTCCCAGGACCGAGATTAACGCTAGCCTGATCGGGTCCGGGCCTTGGACCCGAATGGACAAGTGTTGATGTTAATAATCAAACAGATAATATAATATGGTTGAGGTTGATTAGGGAGCCGCTAATTTTTTCGAATATCTGATTTTGAGTTGAGTAGCTTCAGCCTGCATAAATAGAAATTCGTGAGAGGACATAGACTAGTTCCACCGTTGTTCCTCCGACGATCAAGTCAGTTGATGGACTCGAGTGAGAAAATAAAGAATTGTGTGAGTTCTAAAGTGTAGTGTAATAAAATTCTCAAAGATTGCTTGCTTTGTTATTTGGAATAATACCTCATTGCTTACTTTGTTATTTAGAATAATACCTCTATTTATAATGGTGGAAAATGATAGAATGATAATCTCGGCCGAGTATATGATGGCGACAAACGAGTATGGCCTGGCGACTACGTCAGCACCTACTTTACAGGTGTTGGCCAACGAGTGGATGAGAGGTCACCTTGGTGAAGTGATTGAGGGCATGACTGTGACGACGTGGTCCGATGTGTCATGAAGACTATCGAGGCTAGAGGAATGACAACGCCTACCCAGCATTTAATGTGACGCCGACGCGCTGTCAGCAAGAGAGGCTCAAGGTTAAAGTTGTCCTTTAGCTTGATCGAGAAGTAAGTCTTTCAAGTCGACCTCGTAAGGTGTCGAACAACTAGTCGAGTGGGCTCGTAGCAAGTCGTCTTCGACAAGAGGGCCGGTAAGTACCGCCCTTCAACTCGATCTAAGGAAATGTCGACTCAGTGAGTTGGCTAATGTTGGAATTCTTGGTGGTCCCGACTGTTAATTCGATTTGAACGGTGCACGTAGGGGGACACTTGTCCGTTGCTGGTAAAAGACCGTACTTTAATTAGCGACTAAAGACACCATAACAACATGCCTAGGCATACCCATCAAATTCTATATTGTTATAACTTACATGTGATTACTGATATCACATCCGTGAAATCCATGAATACAAACTTTATCAGAGAAAACACGGGAATTGATATGTATACCATTCAATAAATAACTTTTAGTCGTGGGTTATATTTCTTTCTTAGTCCCATATGCCTAGGCCAACTTCTCTTTATGCATGCCTTAAAAAATGGCTACCGTTTGGTTCTATAGAGGCCATTATTTTTCTAACAGAACGATGCATTATATAGTATATTGGTTATATTACTATATACCCTAGATAGTAGTATTTTGATGTCTTAAGATTTAGTTGGCACACGTTGAATATTGATTGAATGATTAAATGATAATTATGATGTCCTAAGTTGAGTATCATATCGGATATTGATTGAGTGATTAAATGATTTATTGATGGGCCTTGAGGGCCAAGTGTACTATTAACTAGCCATTTTTAACGGTAGACAGAACCAAACTATATACGTTGCACTTCATGGATCCCATGGCGACGTACATCGCCCCAGGAGGCCCATGAATTAGTAGCATTAGATTTCTTAACGAAGATATGTCAAGAAAACTAGAAGAATTAACAAACCTCGCGAAGGCTTTAGCTGTACCGTAGCCGAACAACTGTTTAGTGGCGATCATCTTGTAGCTCGACAACGGAATACAGACTTTGTGGATCCGAGGCAGGTTCTTTTTTGGGCCTCCAAGAGCTGTTCACCATAAATCACGTCCACTTTTCACCGACCATCATTTTCGCTTGTCACCGACCAGTCCCATAACGCTACGTGATTAGGCGCTGACGTGGACCACAACACGGACGCGAACTCCCACACAGGTCCTTTGGATAGAACCGAGTCGAGTCCGCGGGTCTCTTCGCTCCTTCCATAAATAACCACGCGACCGACTGCCCTCCGATTGCCACCTCGTTCGCCTTTCCCTTCCTCTTTCATCTTTTCTCGCTTCAAATAAACTCCGTGGACGAAATTTCGAGCTAGGGTTTCGTATTGCTCTTACTCTCTTACCCGATCAATCGAAGCGATGGTTGCGCCCAAGAGAGAAGGCGAGAGCTCAGATCGCGGAGATCGACCCGATCCGTTGCCGGGATCGAGGACCGCCGGAGGTTTAACGGAGAGGTTAAGGGATGCGCTTTTAGGCGAACCCGATGAGGATCTGGTGCTCGATCGGAGCGATGCTGAGAATGGGGTTGCGCAGTGGCTGAGAGCGCTCGATCTTCAGGTTCTCGGCGCTTGCCGTGCTGATGAGAGGTTGAAGCCTTTGCTTAAGCTCAACATCTCGAGTGGAGTTGAGGAAGACAGGCTTCTCGCTCGATTAGGCCAGGTTCGTGCCTTTCTTTGCCCATTGATCCTCCTCCTCTTCTTCTGAGTTCTATTTAGTTTTGGTGTCATATTATATATATGTCGATCTAGGTATCGTGTGGTTTATGCCTGTATCTTCATTTGGGAACTTTGATGTTAGCCTTGGGGTTAAAGCTGCTGGAGTCATTGTGTAAAACAAAACGACCTAAAGTACAATTTGCGCCGAACGAACCCTTGGCATTCGGGATTTACGCGTGCTCTGACACAAATGAATAACACCTTGACCATCACATCTTTATAAACGAGATATCATTTTCCTCTTTGATCGACTGTTTCTGCTTTGATGATGATGTCAAGTAATGATAAACTAGTGTATCACTCAGTGATGTTGTTATGAACATGACCCTAACATATTCTTTGGATGTTTAAAACTTTCCTTGGTTATATATGTTTAACACTTTCCTTGATTATGAAGTCTTGCTTTCTTGTTTAACAGCATTTTGATGCGTCAGAAGTTGGGATGCTTGCCCGATGTCTGTGCATTCCTTTGGTATCTATTCGAGTAGGGAAGGTTAAGAAGCAAGGGAACCTTTTGTCCCCGACTGCTACAAGGTAACTGGAAGTAAGCTATTTGTAGTTGTCTACCTGATTTTGTGCATTTGACATGCAAATTTGTTTCCATCACAGTTTAATCTGCTCATATATTACTATTTTCTGGTATTTCGTGTGGGTGCGTGTGCGGGCGGCGGGCGGGCGTACATGTAGGTGTGAATTATTGTTTGAAGAGCGTGTAGATGTGCATTATTGTTTGAAATTTGCCGCTGTGTTTTTTTGAAGACTTGCATGGAACTTTAGACATCATTTGAAGCAGCCATGACAGCGATCAAACCTATAGATGTGTACATTATTTAGTGATCATGAACAAACTTTTCTAATACCCCTTAAATTAATAAGGCTAATTTTGTGCTTCCATTGCTTTTGAGCAAGCAATAGTTTGACTTCTCAAGTACCATGCCCCTAACCTTCTAATTCAGTTTCATTGTTATCTTTATTTGCAACATGGGCAGAGCGAAGTGTTATCCAGTTTAGCTGGTGCCCAATCTGGAAGTGAATAGGTTTCACACACACACACACACACACACACACACACACACACACACACACACACA
>BQKN01066822.1:374199-393713 GCA_022839385.1 Asparagus kiusianus
ATATATATATATATATATATATATATTCTGAAGAATGTTAACAAGAGCATGAGGTACTCAGCCTGAAATTCATAGCATGAAACCCAATTCTCAGTTACATCGTCCAGAAGTTCAATAGAACATGGATCTTTCCAACGGATTATATCTCAACATAAGGTAATTTGGTTTAGATATTCCTACGTTTGTTGAAAATTTACTGCAACTCCTTTATGCAGAATTTTTCTTTGTGCCAAAACAAACTAGAACAACACTTGTTTGAGAATGTCCAAGCTGGAGAAAATTGTGGCTTCTCCCCCGATTTTCTAGAATCTTTTACTCAGATAGGTAGTCAAGTACCTTCTGGGATAAAGAATGTATAAATGTACAATCTGTCTTTAAGTCTTGACTAATCGCTTGCCTTCCATTTCCTAATCTGTATAATTGCAGGGTAGTTTTTACTGTTACACACTATTCATCGCACACTTTTAGTCAATTCTTGCAATTTTCTTTTAATAGTGGTACTTTATTATGGTTTAATTGCTTTTCAGAAAGCAATAGTTTGATTGTTGAGTACCTACGCTCCTAACCTTCTATTGCTGTATGGATTTGTCATTCATGTGCGTGTACTTTTTCTTGGACAAGTAGGAGTAGACCTTGTAGGATAAAGAATGTTATGAATGCACAATCATTTTAAGTTCCACAGACAAATCACGAGCCCTCTTTTCCCCATCTCTCCTGTCCCAAATTGCATGGTAGTTCTTATTGTTATGTACTGTTTATTTCAGCCTGTGCAACTCTTCTTGCATTATTCATTTCATATAATCAGCTTATTGTGATTCTGTTGCTTAAATTATTTAATTTCTCAAGGATCTTTTATCCTGGCGTTCACAATTTGTAACTTCATATATTGGTTTCATATTCACTTGCAAATGTCTCTTGTTCAGACATGTAGAGACGGATCTTCTTGGGAAAACATTGCTATAATAGTAGATTCCATCTTAACTTCCACATTGACAAATTTCGTGCCACTCTTTTCCCGCATTTGAGTAATGTGCACTGCATGATGGTTTTAATTTCCATTCACTAGTTCTCTCATAGTCTGCCGACGTTCTTGCATCATTAATTTAGTAAAATCATTTTGTTATGGTTCTGTTTCTCTTTAGAAACGATAATTCATGCCTCAAGGACCTATTCTCAAACCTTAACAGTATATGGATTTTATAGTCATTCACAGAGATCTTTTGCTTGGATAGGAAGGAATGAAACTTCAAGGATATGAATATTATCCACTTTTAGGTTCCTTGCTGACCCATATGCTGTTCTTTTCCTCATCTTCACAATGCTGGATGATGTTTTTTATTGTTCTAAATTATTTGTTTCACACTTTGTGAATGTCTGTATAAACTTGGATTAAACATGGATTCAGCTCTAATAATTTTTATTGAGAGGGCATGACTTCACTAATAGACAATTTTCTGGGAAAAAATGCAGTATTTAGAAACTCTCACCTGAGTTTTGTCTTATCACAACATCGATGCAAATTATATCCTACTCTATTGCTGTTTACCTATGAGTGTGAGTTTCTATCAAGCTTAACAATGATGATAATATTCATATTCCCAAATGAAAATGTCTTTTCGTTTGTAGGTATAATGGGCGTGTGTCCTGTATGATCTCTGATGTGTGAGGAAAAGGAGGTAGTCTTTCATGGCTTATAATATTATTGTCTGCTAGCTGTTTATTAGTGTTATAATACTCATAGGAAATCGTAGTATGCAAATTTTGGTGGCAATGAGATACTGAAACTTTTCAGTTATAAATATTGTTAGTAGCTGATGGTTTATTTCATGCTTTCTTATATTAGTTGGACTAGATCCCAAATTTGTTCCAGTCAAAATTGGATGCTTATTCTCTGACACGGGGATATTGCTGCAAACATGTTACCCAAATACATCAAGTTTCATGCTTATATGAGTGGTTT
This sequence comes from Asparagus kiusianus, assembly GCA_022839385.1. Lineage (NCBI taxonomy): Eukaryota > Viridiplantae > Streptophyta > Magnoliopsida > Asparagales > Asparagaceae > Asparagus > Asparagus kiusianus. The sequence continues at coordinate 376,160 of BQKN01066822.1, forward strand.
GGTGAAAAGTACTGTCTGATATTACTAATATGCTGACATTTTTCCTTGTTTTTTTACCTATCATAAGTGTATCATCTTTTGCTAAGTGGCAGTTTCACTACTTCAGTTTAGATATATCTCACCAAATTACTTTTAAGCCTGGCAAACTTGTTTTCGTAAAACTTTTCTTCTGCAGAATTGTGATTTCTTTTTGGCTGTATATCAATTCCATCTTTTACTTCATCAACCTTGCCTTCTTATATGTTTGAACAAAATTCTGTGGATGGATTCTTTTCATTGATTTTCTCTCTTTTTTACTGCATGTGTGTGGGTAGATTTGTGTGCGTGTTGGGGAGTGGGGGTGGGGAGGGAGTTGGAGGTGTTGAGGGGGGTGTTAATTTGTTAGATCTTGTATTCCTCACTTGGCAACAAAGTATGCTTTTATGGGGAAGATTTTGGTGGTTATATGCTGAGGAGGTTACCCATTGATTGTGCACCAGAAAATGGGGAAGTTATAAATGAAATCGAGCTTATGCTGGAGTTTCGACTCAATCTTCTAGACAGCTTGAAGGATAGGCGTGAAAATGGGCCCAATAAGCTGATATGAAGACAACCAGAATTATGGATCTTTAAACCATGTTCAGTTGCTTGTTGAGTCTAAATATGGATACTAGAATTAGAGTTGATACTTGGAGCTAGATATTGATCCCTGAGGATGAAAAGCCAGCAACCTTATTAGTATTTCTATAAGCAGTTTACTTTGTTGTTTGTTCTATGTAAGTCAACAATTTCTTCCTAAGGATGATTTATGTAATTTTATTTGCTCATATTTAGGACATTAAATTATTAAAATTAGAGAGAAAAATATCATAGTAAGAAATACTTGTAAAATTTCTATTTGATTTTTACCATTACTTAAGTCCTCATAACCCCATCTAATGTTATAATATATTAGACGTTTTCCCTATATGGTATAAAATATTGCTCCTTCCTGGAATTAAAATTAGATTTTTTAGCAGTTTAATCTTATTTATGAGTAATTAGAATTTCATTAAAATGCATAAGCCACCACCAAGTCTTATGTAATTAGGAAACGACAATTAGGGTTCTTGTATGACTATGACTTTAGAGTGGTTTAAGTAATTAGCGTATAAAGTTATGAAAGGTTCTTCTATGACAATGACATTAAAGTGGGTTAAGTAATTAACATATAAAGTTATGAAAGAAATGATCTGTTATTGACTAAATTGAGTTAATGTGTTTATTAGTCTCAATTTTAAGTAATTAACATATAAAGTCATGAAAGAAATGATTTGTTATTGACTAAATTGAGTTAATGTGTTGATAGTCTCATTTTTCTGTCTCTTTACCATATCTGCGTTTTGTTTCTTTATCCCTAGAGTGGCACAGTTTCTGCTCTAGTAATTAAAGGACATTCTTACTTACCAGTATATTGTTACATTTAGCTAAACTTCTCATACTATAGTTGATTTCCAGGTCTCCAGATTTCAGTAATAATTGTAGAAAAATATATTGATGAGTTTATTACTTTTATTCATATTTTGGTATAGCATTAACAAATTCATTTATGACTGTCCCTAAGATTGTTATAGATTCTCTCTTTGTGCAGGGGGCATCTTAATCTAAGTCTATTGTCTTCATCTAATATGCGCATTTCATTCACGGGGGATGACGGTTGTACTGAGAAATTGGCTGTTCTGAGTAATGTTGCTGAGGCCTCTGAAGTGGTGGTTGAAGAAATTTCAGCTGATACTTCTGGTCGCTCATTTTTGATAAAGCTTCCGGGATCAGAAGTGTTGTATTTTTGGTGTTCGGAGAAGTCAAATGACCGTGGAATGGAGCTCCTTGCAAAGGTCTTTCACATCATCTTTTTTCTGGAAGTTACATGCTCATACGAGGGGTCGTACACAGCAATAACATCAGTTATATCATTAAAGAAAAGGAGTTATTTCCTTTTCTCATCACTTAGGCAGAATCCCACAGTTTTACTCTCAAGGCTAGTTACTGTGACCTAAAAAGGTTCAATGTATTTTTCATTTATGTGAAGCAAAATTGTGATTATTTGTACCTTTCCTGACTTTTAGGAAAATGGAAACAAATAATAACAAAAGGAAAGAAAAATCTGCTAGATTCCTTTGATTTGTCTGCACACGACTTTCTTTGCAGGTTATCCAGCCTCCAACCTGCGAAAGTAGTTGTCAAATTTCTATGGCCACACAGGCACTTTCAGCAAAGCGAATGCTGTAAGAACCAGATTAAAAAAAATGAGCAAGAAGGATGAAAATTGCCATACTATCTGATAATTGTTTAGCCTACCATTATCACCTTGCACCACCTGCAACCAGTACATGTAATCTCGTAGGAGAGAAACTATGGTTTAGGATGCTTAGCTTTGCTAGGAGGCTCTTGCTTTTGCCCCATTCACTGATTATTATGTGCTTCATACTTCACAGGGTTTGGTTTGAGAACTTTTTATTCCATTGCGTCTACATTTACAAAATTCTTACGTTTTTATTCTGTTTATGGTGCAGATGAAGAATCTACTGAGGAGGAAGCCGTCTTTAGCTCGTCTGACTGGAATTTGTGAATCACGCCTTGATTCTTTTGCAACCCACATCCGGGCATACCTTCTTGGTTCATCGAACACAGCAGAAGCTGATCTACTTTCTTTGTCAGGTGAATCATCTGCAGGTGTACATGCATCAGACACATACTTCCATTCTCCACCCTTGTTTTCAAAGTCTTCTCGTTGCCGGTTTACAGCAGCCCATACAACAAAGGGACAACCCTCACACCAAGGCAGTCTCAGTCCTCGGCCAAACACTTTCAAGGATGGGACTGCTAGAAGTTCTTCCTCCATCAGAAACAATATAAAAGAGAAACTTAAGCGCCGGGGGGATACTCATAATTCTAGCTTCTTGTCCATCAGCCAGCCATCTATACCTACTGTATCAACTTCATGTACCCAATCTAGCCACCAACCTGAAGATGAAACTGTCAGGGACAGCGACAGCTGCAGCTTTCTGCCCTCTGTTACTCTTTCTGAAATGCATTGTATATCCTCTTCTCCTTCCTCATCGATCCCTCTTTTCCTCAACCTTCCTTCATCCCTCATTAGTTCCTCAAATTCTCTATTCTCGCCGTATTACTGTTTGTGTCCTCCCTGCCCATCAGCACTTCAGTATCCTGTAGCCCCTTCTTGTCTGCCCATTACTTTCAATGAGTCTATGCCTCTTCCACCTCTATCATCCTTGTTGTCAGCAGCTGTGCCTCCCGTCTCTCTAGTTACATCAAGTGTTCCACTCAGTATTCCTAGTCTGCCAACGATAAACCTTCCTTCTCTTTTCCCTGAATCCTTTGCTCGTCTCTCGATTCCTGTCACCTCATTTGTTACATTACCAACTTCCCAACAAATTTCAACCTTTTCCGGGTACATGTCTGATCCAATTGTGCACACTCCGGTAATCGACGTTTGCTCCTCTGGCCAAGGATACCTTGTGAGTGCTGGACCTGCAATGTCTTCAGTCATGCCGCCTTTGCTTCCAAGCTTTGTAAACCATCCTCTCATCTCAAGCACAGAGTCTGCGGTGGAAAACAGTGCGAGGGAAACGCTTAGGATGCTTATGGCATCTACACCAAAATTTACTTATCAAAAGCCAATGATTGTTATTCCGGGGACTGACGGAATGAATCACAATGCAACAGTTATTCCTGTGAGTGTATTTTAATATTTGCCCTTGTATTTTTGTAGTCCGAAACATCTTTGCCCTGTTTGGACTCTAAATGAAGTCCTCTCGCTTTCTGACTCGTTTGTTTGATCTGTGAAGGGGAGCAACCGCGATGTAGTGGCTGATGTGGGCCAGGGCCTTTACGGTGGTGCCTTCATAGATGTTGAAGCAGTTGCGATGGGCTTATCTTCCCTGGGTTTATCTTTGTCAAGCGGTAAGGTTGATGGCCGTGTCAAAATAGGCAAGCAGGAGAGAAACGACCATGCCTTCACGGAGGAGAGTTCGGAGGACTGAATTGACAGAAATTGATGATTGCAGATGTCGCTGTATATTCCTGTAGGCAGTTAGCATATGGAATGGTCGATTGTAGGCTTTTGCATGTGTGGGCCGCTTGGCTTGAAAAACGGCATCCGCTAAGGAGCGGTTATTGATTTTTTTTTTTTTCCTTCTCCTTTCTCCTGTGTGTTTTTCAGCTTGTAGTGTATTGCCAAGGTTCACCGATGTAATTGGTTGTAATTTTGAAAGCTCAACTCCTGGTGAGATAATAAAAAAGAGCAATTTGTTTCGAGTAGCTCGGTGTTTGATCGAATGATGCCGTCAAGAGTCCAGAATGAACTGGCCAACTCGGTTTGGTATTTGTTTCCACGGTCATCCTAATTTTTCGATGTTGGAGCTGTAGGAAATCAAATTCAAATTCCTTGCGGTAATTCATGCTCTCTATTCTGCAGGTCCCTGGTAGATGGAACTGTTCTCTCTCTTTGAGAATCGGGGTAATTCTTTTCTGGGCGTTGATAACTTCGGTAATGTTTTCGTTACTCTTCTTCTTCGCAAGCATGCTTCTCCTGTATTTATCCTTTGTTAACAGCATCTATACAGCTGGGTTTTATTTATTTGTTTGTTTATTTCCTCCCGTTCAAAGTTTCAACTATCCACCTGTTCTTTAGTTGGCCTACAATATTCAACTCCACCGAGTTATAAAGTCTCCTTCAACTCTCCCATGTGGAGCTGGGGAGTCGTTTAACTTTAACCCGCGTGCTATGAATCTGTACTTCGTGTTGTTTGTGGTGGACTCAGGATGCAACTTGCTATATATGCTTTTATATCCCTCTCTCACCGCCTAGCGCGCATCTTAATTTTATTTAAATATATGGACAATAAACATATCGTAGGTAATGTAGACGACAGTCACTCTGTAGGTAGTGTAATAACCTTTAGACGAGTCAAGAACCCCCTCCTTTTTTTCCTACTTCAATTTTTGTGTGGTATTTTACGACTTTTTGCTATATTCCGATCTATATTTTTTAAAAAAAAGAGGTCATCTATACTGATAGAGAAGAAAAATAAATTAGAGAAGAAAGAGTTTACAGGTACATGATGAGTTGTCTAGCCTTTTTAATTAGTTTGCTATTAAGTTGTTGTTACTTAGTAAAAACTAGTTTTTCATGTGAATCTGTTGGTATTTAGAGATGATGAAAGGGCGTTACTTATTTTCAAACTTTTACTGTCTCAGATGACTATTTTTCTTTTCAAAAAAAAAAAAAAAATTCACATCTTTTATTAACTTACATTTTAGTCTGAAATATACGAATGAACATTTTCTTAGTCTCCTGACGTTTTACCACACTTAGCTAATGGTTGCTCTATTTATATTTTCCTTGATCCAGCCGTCTTTTCTTCAGTTTTCTACATTTTACATGCCGTTAACAATCTTATGATGAAATATAAGTAGCTTACATATGAAATTATGTAATCTACGTCAACATGGATATTTTATTGGATAATTTGGTTCTGAATTAAGATACTTAAAAACTGTCACACAAAGGTAAATTGTTTGATAATATTTGGATCAAGTACGAGAAGGAAGAGAGACTTTCAGCATCTGTAAGTTTAGGTTGAAGAGGATGTGATGAAATCAAATACTTATGGGTTTGGTTTGGAGAAGAGAAGGTCAGCTTCAACCATTTCGTGTTTAGCTTATTTTAGAGAACAAGGAAAAGGGTGAGATGCCATTCAAATGGATAAAGAAAAAAAGAAAAAAAGAAAAAGAATACAAAGATCTTTCTTATAATGCGGAAGACTTTCCAATATGAAACTGGCTAGATGTATTCCTTGCCCCCACCACTAAATCTATTATTATTATTATTATAATGTGGAAGGCTCTCCCAATATTCAAGTGGCTTAGATCTATGTTTGATTAATGTTTCTTATTAGGTGCTTAGCATTTAGGACTGAAGTTAATATTACACGCTTAAACAAAGCAAATTGGCCAAGGCTGGCCAATCGCAAGGAAAATACATGATCTGGATTATACAGCGAATGCTCTCATCTGCTGACTCTGCTCCTCACTGTTTAAAATGTTCAGCTCAAGTTGATATATATAAATAAATAAATAAGGGTACTAAGCTTGTTTTAACTTATATATCTCACCAGCTTAATCATCACTACGTCACCATAAGAGCACCTCATCACGTCTTGTGCTTGAAAGCCACTGGCTCAAATATTGAAGTTGTCAATTCATTAATCAAGGGGGGAGAAGTATGTATACGTGTTAATTCTCGCATTGCAAACTAACCGATGATTAGATAGCTTTTGGATGATTAGTTTATTTGCCACTGATCCATCAGGGTATCGTTAACTTTGAATTGAAGTACGGCTACTTGCCCTATCAACTAGCGTGCGTGATGCTTCTGACTTTAAATCTTTTTTTCTTCTTATTTATTCTTATTTAGTACGGCTTCCGATATTAATTTATGTTACTGGCGTTCTTTCTTTTTGGGATCACGCATGACGCATGGATGGTTTCCATCTATGGGACAAAACGAGTTGATAATTCTTAGTTAAGCGACAAGAAAATCGAACCCCGCATATATATTTGGTGGAATATTCGTTCCCAATTATTCCTTCGCGGGTCGATTCTCACTGTCTATTCTCAACCTTGCTTTTTCTTTTTACGGGGTTGATTACTGATTTATCCTGTTGAGTTCGAAAAACTTGCAGGTTGCTTTTTGTTGCAATTTCTCATTGGGGGACGCACAACAAATCTTGTAGGAGAAAAATGCTGTGTTTCTATCTTCGATTTCACTCCATTCTTTTGGTAGAGAAACTGTAGAGAACAATTCCCCTTGCACTTTCATTTCCCTCCGTTCTTTTCTAGAAATCTTATATACTTTCTCCGCACTTCGAGGTGCAGCACAAATATATATATATATATATATATATATATATATATATATATATATATTAAAAAATCACATGTGGGGTCTCCTGTACTATAGAGAGAGAGGGAGTGTGGTTGGTGGTGTGACTTAGAGTGTGCCTCTATCATTTCTTTTTCAGATTTGTGTATGACTATGACCGCCCATTGTATTGGCGCGGTCTATGATTGTGGCCGTCAGCAATCAGTTTGGCTTTATCCCTCTTGTTTCTTGTGCCAAATCCTGAAAACCTTTGCAGATGCATCGGCCGGTTGCTTCACTCTTCTACCTGAAACGGTCAGTAATAATAATAATAATAAATTGTTATGATTGGAAGCATGCATACGAGCAAAAACAATATTAATTAATATATTCATTCGTGTATACCAGGTAGTCATCAGTTTGAAACAAACTAAACCTTAATTCGGTCACATGTCTCTCAACAGAAAGACCTGCAGGATATATACTGCTTTTGTTCTTTTGCTGCTCGCCTCTTATGTTCTTTGTGTGCCTCGCTCCTCAGCTCAAAATCCCAAGTACTGCTCAGCTGTATGCCTCGCTCCTCAGCTCAAAATCCCAAGTACTGCTCCGCTGTAATTGTGGAGCAAACAGCTGTGACGGTAGATTTCTCTACTGAATTATTGAGAAGCAACAAAAACGGAGATAAGGAGGGTTGTCTACCGCAGCCAATGGCCACTCATCTGTCAATTTGTGGGGTTAAATTTTGTCCACGGGTGAAACCAACAATTAGCCAGTTTCCTACTACTACTACTCATTTAGTTTGAAGTTTGTGATTCTACTGATTTTTATGTAGTCTGTATTTTGATTGATTATACTGTGTGCTATTTGGGTTGATTTGTAATTAGCAGTTGGGCGCTTATGCCTTTCTATGTATTTTTCTATAAGAAAGACGTTTGTGTGGGGGAAAAAACATGAAGAAAAAAGATCCCCACGACGTAGCTGGAGTAATGAACTTATACCAATGCCAAACCTCTCACTAATGCCTGTGGGGTTTCATGATGAATACTAGGCGAAGTTCATTCTTCCACATGATGTATTTATCGAAAGCAATCTATGATCGTGTCACCGGGGCTTTGTTTTGGCATACAAGTTAGTCTTGCTGTGTAGCACTTAGCTCACTCTTGGCTCACCAGAATGGCTAAGTTCAGGCTACCGAACCGAGCACTCAAGAAAGCAAGAGGACTTTAAGAGGAACTCGAGAATTTTATTACTCAAAGCTTGCTTGGTTACAAATGAGCTTTCCTTGGCCTCCTTATATATATAGGGGAGGTTCCTTTTGCATGAATGGCCTAGATTTTCCTTCTAAAGAAATCGTTACATCCAATAGCTAATATTGATTCTTTAGAGAATTCTATACAAATATCTCGTCAGTGACATTCTCCCCCACTCATCTCGACGATGTCCTCATCGCTTCACTTTCTTCCTCTTGAAGTGCTCTATCAAGTCCTCGAGCTGCCACAACATCCTCGCTGGTTCCCAACTACATTCGCTTTCAGACAAGCCCTTTCAGCGAATGAAGTACTCTAGACATTCCTGATTGTTCCCTTCGTGAGCCATCCTATCCCGCAATATCTCTTTAGCCTGCTTGTCAAACTCCGGCAAGTGCTCAACTTGATCTCCCGTGGCTCGGGTCTTTCGCATCCTCGTGATATGGCTTCAACAAGTTCATGTGGAAGACCAGATGGTAATGGAGGGTTGGGAGAATTTCAACCTAATAGGCAACATTTCCACCTTCTTTATAGCAGGAAATCGGCTCTCATACCTCCTTATCAAGCTCTTGTGCAATTCCTTATACCGATTGAGTGTATACAGCCTGACAAGGACTAAGTCTCCAATCTCATAGGACATGTGTCTTCGCTTATTGTCGGCATATTTCTTCATCCTCTTTGCAGCCTTATTTATATCATGAACGTGGTTCCTCGTTTTGTTCTTGTCATCCCTTAACAAACTTGTAGGCCGCTGGACTACTTCTCTTGAAGCCCGTTGCAATGCTGTTCGGAGTGAGGGGTTGGCTACCAAACACAATCTCAAACGAACTCCTTCCTGTAGATTCACTCCGCTGCAAGTTAAAGAAAAATTGGTCTATGTCAAGCAACTTTGCCCAATCCTGCTGATTAGCACTCACATAGTGCATTAAGTAGATCTCCAACAAGCCTTTCACCCAATCTGTTTCTCTATCTGTCTTAGGATAAAAACTAGTGGAGAAGCTCAAGTCCAGCCCCAAATAGCTCGAACAACTCGGACTAGAACTTTCCTATGAATCGAGCATCTCAATCGCTCATAATAGATCGAGGGAGCCCCTAATTCTTCACCACATGTTTTAGGAACAAGGGGGCAGCCACTTTCGCTGGGCACTTTGCCAGAGAAGGAATGAAGATCCCATACTTAGAGAATCGATCAACCACCACCATAATGATGCAACATCCCTTCGAGTGAGGCAAATCCATGATGAAGTCCATGGATAGGCTTTCCCCACGTGTTTGCGTCGGAAATCGGTTTTATTGTAGAATCCATTTACAATCGTTTATCGACTTCCAATAGACTCGATGGAGTGAGCTTTTTTTATAAGACTTCTCACTACTAAAGAAATAAACATAGGACTTCCAAGAAACGCACACAGAAATTGTTTATCGGACGTTGCTTGCGTGAGATCTTTGTCTATTTCAAGGACGCGTTAGTCCGTGGACGATCGATTCACATATCTGGATTGATCGTGAAGAAGGCTCGGTGTTCTTGCTTCAACTGGGAAACAAGAACAAAAGTAAATATCTCAGCGAGGTGAGATAAGTTCTTTTCTCAAGATCAAAGCGATGTTTGATCTCAAGGAAAAGAGTGAAGGCCTGTAGATCTCTCGAAATCTTCCTCTTTATGCACGAAGTTCGCTAAGATCTCTCCTTTTCTATCTGAAATCCGTGGGTATCTGTTCTCAAAATGTCAGCACCTCGCCTCCACCATCAGTACCCGTCATAAGTGCATGGGGGTATTTATAGGCTTCAGACGTCATTTTTGAGGATAAGAATTCATAATTTGGATGTATCTACAGTTAGTAACGACTTTCCCATGTTTGAGGATGTTTCAAAAGCAGTTAGGAAGCCAGTGGACTGTACGAATCCTAAGAAATTATTGAAAAACGTATTTTGGGAGTTCACTGTGCGAGACACCCTTTGGTGTCTCGAATTATGAGACACACTATGGTGTCTCGGAATTCGAGACACCTCTGAGTGTCTCAGATTTTGAGACACTTGAGTGTGTCTCGTTCTGTTATTATGTCGTCTCGCTTGCTTCGTCGCTTCGTAATTTCGTCGCTTCATTGCTTCGTTTTTTATATCAGATGATGCTTTCTGACTTAGATAACGACGTTCTTCGTCTTCTTTTCGCCTCGAGCTGCATTCGGGAACTTATAGGCAATTTTTGACGCCTATACCATGGTCGCTCCGGAATAGGTAGTGGCTCAAGTAACCCTGCTAGTTCTCTTTGCTTCATCTTGTCTTGTTGGCACACAAGACGAGTCGTAACATTGGTCTCCACATCCTCCCGCATGTAAGGCCAATAATAGGTTTCACCCAATAGAGCCAAAGTGCGGTGCACACCTAGATGTCCTACTCATTGAGAGTCGTGGCGCTCTTTCAATAGTTCTTGCCTTAAGTTACCAGATTGAGGCATATATACGAGTCTCTCTTTGCTATAGAGTAAGTCATACTCAAGCCAAAATCTTCGTGTTTAACCCTCCGTCGCATAGGCCACCAAGGACTTAGCCGTAAGATCATGAGTCAAGCCCTCCTTGATGCGGTCCAATAGTGGGCTTTGTGGTTGGCTAATAATAGCTGCAAGCTCTGCCTTCCGGTTCAAAGTATCCGCCACCAAGTTAGTTTTTCCTAGCTTATATTCCAAAGTATAGTCAAACTCTGGCAAGAAGTCTTATTACCATGCTTGCTTTGGAGACGGCTTATTTTGGGTCTGGAAATAGCTAGTTGCCATGTTATCAGACTTTACCGCAAACTTGGAGCCTAGTAGATAGTGCCTCCAGGTTTGTAAGTAATGAACCACCGCCGTCATTTCTTTCTCCTGCACCGTGTACCTCCGCTCAGTGTTATTTAGCTTCCGACTCTATCCCTCCTGCATTAACACCTGGTCAATAGCATAATCGCTTGCGTCGGTGTGCACCTCAAATGGTTTACTGAAGTTAGGGAGTGCAAGCATCGGCTCTTCCATCACAGCCTTCTTCAACACCTTGAAAGTCTACTGACACTTACGGTCCCAATCCCACTTCCGGTTCTTCTTCAGTAAGTTAGTCAATAGAACGGCCAAAGCGGAGTAACTTTTGATGAACCGTCAATAGTAGTTCACTTAGCCAAGAGCAACCGCAACTCTATCTCCTTTTTCAGTGACTCCCACTCGTCAATGGCCTAAATTTTGGCTCAATTCATCTTGATCTTTCCTCTCCCGATGATGTGCCTAAGCAATGCCACCTCTTCCTGGCCGAAGGAGCATTTCTCCCTCTTAACATAGAGTTCATTGGTCCTCAAAACTTGGAACACCTTGGCCAAATGCTCCTTGTATTCATCCATGGTCCAGCTATAGATGACAATATCGTCAAAGTAGACCACCACAAATAGATCAAGAAAGGGCTCTAGGACCTTGTTCATCATAGTACAGAAAGTAGCAAGTGCATTTGTTAGTCAAAAGGCATAACTCAAATTTTGTACGAGCCATACCAAGTCACGCATGTCATCTTTAGTTCATCTCCTTCCGCAATTTACAGCTGATAGTATCCGATCTAAGGTCTAGCTTAGTAAAGTACCTTGCTTGGCCCAATCTATCGAACAAGTTTGCTACCAAGTGTATAAGATATTTGTTCTTCACTATGATCTTGTTCAACGATCTATAGTTGATACATAGCCGTAATGAGCCGTCGTGCTTCTTTTGTAATGAGACCGGTGCAATATAAGGAGCCTTTGGTGGTTGGATGTAGCCTGCATCCAACAACTCCTTCAGTTATTTTTGAAGCTCCTCTAACGCTGGTGGTGCCATACGACAAGGGACTGTAACATATGGTCAAGCTCCTTACTCAAGCTCGATCTTGTGTTCCACCTCCCTCCTAAGTGGTAGCTTGCTAGGTAGCTTGACTAACATAATATCTTGGAAGTCATCCAAGATAGCTTGAATCTCCTGTGGGACTTCACCCTCCGTGGGCTAGTCTTCCTCTACCTTAACCATAATGATGAATGTTGGCTCATGTCTCTGAATGCCCTTAGAGATCTGTAATGTTGAGAGAACTTTGTTCTAAATGTTCCTCTCTCGCTTGATCGGTATGATGCATGCCTTGACCTAATGGGCACATGGTGTTGGCGTAAGGGACTAGAATAATATTGGTCTTATCTAGAAATTCCAAACCGATGACCACCTCGAAGTCATCCATCGTCCCGACCATGAGGTCTACTTGGACACGCCACTCACCCACGCTCACATCCATCTTGTGAGTTAGGCCAATGATGGGCGTGGGTTCCGAGTTCACCTCCTTGATGGTGCGACCCGACTTTGATACCACAAATCCTAGGTTCTTCACTGCAACATCTGAGAAAAGAAGATTAGAAGCACCAGTATCTAGCAAGGCTTGAAAGGTCTTACCCACAATGGTTTTCTCCATGAACATTGGTCCCTTTGGTCGCTCGTCCACCTTGACACGAATGGCATTGAGGATCTGCAATGAGCTCAGTCGATACTCTTCCTGCTGCTTCTCCTCTTCCCGTTGAACCATTGCAGCAATGTTGGCATGTTTTAGACAATCCATAGCCTTGTGTGGTCCCTCACAAAGGTAGCACGATATCCGCGATCGATAGCCATTAGACTTGGACCTATCAAAGAACTTGCCCTTGGACAATGGCGACTTCGGAGGGGCTTCTTTGTTGGACCATTTCTCCTTCTCTCCCCCACTTTTAGCTGACTTATCGCCCTTTTTGCCTTTATCCTTGGGCTTGGACGGGTCTCCCTTCTTGAACTTGGTTAGAGACTCGATCATGGCCATCGCTTTTCAAGGATATTAATGCCTCATCTCTGTAGCTCCATCTTGGCCCACCTAACTAGACCATCCATGAACGAGAAGAGAGAGTCTTTCTCACTCGTATCTGGGATCTCCAACAAGAGCTTCTAGAACTCTTTGACATAGTCATGAATTGTGCCTTTTTGTATAAGGCGACGAAGCTTCCCCCGAGCCTCATATTCGACATTCTCCTGATAGAACTGCTTTTTGATCTCGGTCTTGATCCTTCCCAAGTGTTAATAGTACACGAGCCATGTCGGATATCATCACACCATCTATGCCACCACAGCATAGCAACGTCATGGAGGTAGAGAGGTTCTATCTTTAGCTTGGACTCATCATTCATACAACCAACAGCATCGAAGTACCTCTCCAAGTTCCACAACTAATTGTATAGCTCTCCAGCATTTCGAGCTCGACCATAGAGCTTAGGTTTGGGCATATCTCTCTTCATCCCGAACATTGGCATGACAATTCCCCCATTTGCCATAGGCGCCTTGTGCTGGTTGAACTCATCCCTGAGCTCTTCCAATGCTTTGTTGAGGCTCTCCATCTGAGCTTGACAGATCACGTTCCATACCTCCTGGGTAGCGGTTCACTACTCCTACAAATTAACAATGGAGTTCAAGGCTAACTGCATCTCTTCCCGAAGCTCATCCCTTGTGGACGCAAGCTTCCCGATGCGTTCATCTATAGCCTCAAGCTGATCCCTCAAATCAGCCACAATGAGTTCCACCTTACCCATCCGTGCCTCCACCATCGTTAGCACCTCACGGGTGCGTCCCTTCTAGGCTGGGGCCTTCTCTGTGTTGGTGTCGACCCTAGCCACATTTTTCTCATTGATCATGTCCAATCTAGCCATCTCCCACGAATCGAATCCGCTCTGATACCAACCGTCACGGGCGCTTTGTTTAGGCACACAAATTAGCCTTTTAGTGCGGCACTTAGCTTACTCTTGGCTCACTATCTAAGTTCAGCCTACCGAACTGAGCACTCAAGAAAGCAAGAGAAATTTAGGAGGAACTTGAGAAATTTATTACTCAAAGTTTGCTTGGTTACAAATGAGCTTTCCTTAGCCTTTTTTATAGGGGAGATTCTCTTCACATGAATGTTCTAGATTTTCCTTCTAAAGAATCCTTACTTCCAACAGCCAATATTGATTCTCTAGAAAATTCTATACAAATATCTCATTTACAAGAATATACAAGAAGATACAAGAACATCTAGAGCTCGATTGTTGTGGCGCTTATGCAAGCACTGACTTAGCGAGAGAAGAAGCAGTTGGTGACAATAGGTACCCATCTGACAAAAAATTATTGGGATTACTATTTTCACCATATTTGTTCTTTTTTATATAAGCAACTATTATAAAGTTAATGGGATCTTCTGAAATAAATCCTAAAAAGCATATTATTTTTTTTAAAGTTTATTTCGTGTTGGCTTTCTCCTGTATGCTCATTTTGCAATGATTTTTGGACGTCAAAAGACGGGATCAAAGTGTAGAGCTAAAGCATTACCCTTGTTAGGGCATCTCCAATAGTTTCTCTAAAATTTTCTCCAAAATAGGGAAGCAAAAGTCATATTCTCCAAATTATTTTTACACCAACTCCAACAGCTTCCCTATTTTAAAGAATCCATTTTTTCCTCCAAAAATTTAGAGAATGCTGCAGATTTGGGGAAGCTTCCCTATTTTTTCTCCTCCATCCCTATTTTGGGGAATGAGATGAAGAATTTGTTAGACCAAAAACCTAACTAAATTCTACAAAAGTGGGAAATGAGAAAGGTATTGGAGATGCTCTTAGGGCTCGTTTGGTACGCGGGAATGAGTGGGAATGGAATTCAATTCCAACTCTCTTTTCCCGCGTACCAAACACAATGTACTTTTAGATGTTAGAATTGAAATTCCCACTTCTTATCAATTCTCACTTTATGTGGGAATTGTCATTCCCAACCATTTAACAAGGAATTGATATTCCCACTTAAGTGGGAATAAAAATAATCAAATGATTTCCAATTATACCCTTCTTAAAAGATACGATTAGATATAAATTCCTATATGAAAATTATTTTTATAAAAAATATCTTATCTTAAGCTACTAGTACAAATATATAAATAAATAAAAGCATGAATATAACATGCCCAAGTTCCAATTTACAAACATGGTTCCTAAGTAAATTTATATCACTGACCTTACCATAGTTCCAATATCTCGTGATATTATTTTTTTTAAAATTTCTGATATCGTTCCTAAGAAGTATATTAACGCCGACATATAGCATTAGAAGTTAGAAAAGTGAAATTATAATTATTTATAATTAAAAATAATTTCTATAAAAATTATTTTTCAATTTGTAAGCCAAAAGTCCAAAATTGTTGCCGAGATGTTGTGACAAAATATAACTATTACATAAAAATTTATTTCTCTAAGGAAAAAAATCATTTCTATAAAACTTATTTTTCTAAAAATGAATTATTTAGTTATTTTTAAAATATTTTTAACATTTTTAAAATTTTGTGTTTTGGTAAGGGCATTATTAGAAAACTAAATTTTATTCTCACTTGTGAACAAATGATACCAAACGAGGGAATGAGAATAAGATTGTCATTCCTGTTCCACTCTCTAAACGCACCCAAACATGAGAATGAGAATGTGCATTCCATTCCCACATCTATTCCATTTCATTCCTACATTTTTTCCATTCTCACTTGACTCCATTCCCGCGTACCAAACGAGGCGTTAATGCTTTGCGTTTGATTAAAAAGTCTTAATTCTTTTTTTTAAGATACAGCAACTAATAAAGTTACCATATTTATCCAAATTTTTTTCCCTTTTCTTGCTACTTTGAGCATGTGATACTGAAATGCAAGTTTACGACTTGTGTGAACTGAGATCATGTCAAATTTTGACTTGAACGCTGCACTGAGCTCTTTTGATGGAATAGGACAAACAAATTCAATCTAGAATACCAAAAACTATTATTCTTTACCCGTACATTAATTTCTGGTGGCTTGAAGGCAGTTAGAGAAAGAAACATCAAAATAAGAGGTCAATTATTCCACAGTTGTCCTCTATTTAAAACAAAATAGGAACACGTATCAAAATCAAAATATAGGAATACTTGGACAGAAAAAGTTTTAGTGCCTTTTTATTTAATTTATTTGTTCTCCGGTAGTAAAGTTCTTGCCATATAAAAACAAAAAGAAATTAAAAAAATCGCACACAGGACCCTCTTTAGATAACGAGGAAGCAGAATGCTGTGTATGTCCGCTGTTAATTTTAAAGGTAATGATTGCTATTATGATTCGTATGTATAGTGAATTGTACGGGTTTAGTAGTTATTTTATAAATAATGTTAGTTGTACATTGTCAACCACACCCTCATATTCTTTATAGTGCTAGTGGGTCATATATGATATTTTTTAAAAAATATCTTGCATGACCCACTAACACTATAAAGAACATAGAGATGTAGTTAGAAATATGGTTAAGGATGTGCCCCTGGTGGGACCCTTATTTTATTTTGTTGATGCGTACTTTCATATTGATTATTATTATTATCCCCCCCGACTTGGCGGTAACTCCGGTGGTGACCGCAACTCGACAAAGAGAGTGCACCTGTTAAACAAACGTTAATCATTTATTAAACAGTAAAGATGACAGCCTTATTAATGATTAATCAATTGGCTACCCTATCCCATTTTGATTTATTTTATTGTTGCTTGTATTTATATATTCACCGCTTCTGTCAAAATCTCAGCTCATCATCGTCTTTTTAGCCTAACAAATCTCCCAGCGAAAATTAGGGCTCAAATGTCTCCTCACAGAATCGGCTGCCAAATCTCCCCAGAACCATAGCGAGCTGTCTCGATCCCATCCGATCCCGCCGCCATGGAAACGCGAAACCTCAACAAATCGCTCTGCTTCGCCGTCGGCGGCGGCGGCGGCGGCGGCGTTCCCGACGTCGCGCTCGAGTGCGTGATGAACTACGTGGACGATCCTCACGACCGCGAGTCAATCTCCCGCGTCTGCAAGAAGTGGCATCAGATCGATTCCATCACCCGCAAGCACATAACCATCGCCCTCTGCTACTCTACAACTCCGGATCGGCTCCGGCGAAGATTCCCGCGCTTGGAATCGCTGAAGCTTAAAGGGAAACCTAGAGCTTCGATGTTCAACAACATCATTCCCGATGACTGGGGAGGCTATGCGGAACCTTGGGTTAACGAGATTTCGGATACGTTTTCGTGCTTGAAATCAATACACTTTCGGAGGATGATTGTGACGGATGCGGATCTCGGGATTTTGGTCGGGGGAAGAGGGCGCGTGCTTCAGTCATTCAAGCTGGACAAGTGCACGGGATTCTCGACTGATGGACTCATTCTCGTTGCTCGATCTTGCAGGTATTATTGTGATGATTCTTTATCCGGATTAGCTACAGTTTTCTCTGCTTGTGAAGTCCATGGTTTTTTAGATTGTAGTTTCGCTCAACAACTTCGAATTTAGCTGGTTAATTTCGACTGATGGACTCTAGTTTCTCTCTCTCTCTCTCTCTCTCTCTCTCTCTCTATA
>BQKN01066822.1:395232-405922 GCA_022839385.1 Asparagus kiusianus
GGTAGTGGAAGCCATTTTAGGTGCAATTATTGTTATTAGTTCCCTGTGTATTATGTATGTATTTGATTAGATGATCATCTGTTCTGCTATCAGTTTTTTTTTTTTGGGATACGAGGGAAACTTGGTAAGGCAGGAGGATCCCCGAGCAAGGCCGAGTTCGAGTCCCCCACCCTTACCAATAAACCCAGGGTAAACTGGATCCCCCTTACCCTGCCCAGTCACCAGGCTAGTAGGACACTTAAAGAGACATGTGCGGCAGCCTTGAACCTGGGCCTTTGGCCACGAAAGTTTGTGCCTTGCCACACACCCACATGCGCGGGGTCAGTTGTTCTCAGTTTCTGCTGTATTGCTTTCTTGTGGATATCATGTCCTATTTTCATATATACAGTGGCCCTTTTTCTTCATATGTTGTATTATGATTTATTTCGAGGGAAGAACTTACATAAACACTAGATTTAGCAATAGGGATGCCAATCTAATGGCGTTTGCTTCAGATATTTTTTTAAAAGTGTTGGAATCGAATTTATTGAATTGTTCAGTGTGTCCTCAGCATATAGCTAGATTTATCTGATCTAACTGGTTTGTTCTGATTTTTAAATTAGTGTGTAGGAAAACAATTGCTGGTATCTGTATTACATTGTGTCGATGACATATTTTCCTTTAAACTAAATTCAAAATATTGGTTCCTAGAATTATTTGTTGCTGATCTGTCCATGTACTTTCTACAGGTGCCTTAAAACCTTATTCTTGGAAGAAAGCATCGTAGTTGAGAAGGAAGGCCAGTGGCTCCATGCGCTAGCCATTAATAATTCAATTCTTGAATCTTTAAACTTTTACATGACAGAGCTGAGTGTCTCGTGGCAAGATCTTGAGTTAATTGCTAAAAATTGCAAGTCCTTGATTTCGTTGAAAATTTCTGAATGTGACATCTCCGAGCTAGTTGGATTCTTCCGTGCAGCAACAGCACTGGAAGAGTTTGGTGGGGGCTCTTTTGATGATCAAACAGGAGAAACCGACAAGTATGAGAAGATCCGCTTTCCTCCTAAGCTATGCCGCTTGGGTCTTAGCTATATGGGAACAAATGAGATGCAGATAATATTTCTACTTGCTGCCTCACTGAAGAAACTTGATCTGCAGTACACATTTCTCAGTACCGAGGATCACTGTCAGCTGATTCAAAGATGTCCTAATCTAGAAATTCTCGAGGTATGTCATAAATAGTGTTTACTGCCGTTTAATTGTACTGTTGTTAGCTGGAAGCTGAACTTGGTAAGTCCTAGTGATCGCCGATTTATATTTGTGTAACAGGTGAGAAATGTGATTGGAGATCGGGGGTTAGAAGTTGTCTCTCAGACATGTAGAAAACTTAAAAGGCTGAGAATAGAGCGGGGGGAAGACGAACAAGGCCTTGAGGATGAACAGGGGACAGTTACACATATAGGGATTTCTGCAGTTGCCCAAGGCTGCCCAGAACTGGAGTACCTGGCTGCCTATGTTTCCGATATCATGAATTCTGCTCTGGAGGCTATCGGCACTTACAGCAAAAACCTCTGTGACTTTAGGCTTGTTTTACTAGATAGAGAAGAAAGAATAACAGAACTGCCCCTTGACAACGGTGTTCGTGCTCTTTTACAGGGTTGCACACAACTGAGAAGGTTTGCTCTCTATCTGAGACCTGGGGGCCTGACAGATGTCGGTCTCGACTATATTGGCTCTTTCAGTAAGAATATTCTATGGATGCTCTTAGGCCATGTGGGAGAGTCTGATTCTGGCCTTCTCCAGTTCTCAAGAGGTTGCCCTAAACTGCGGAAGCTGGAGCTCAGAGGCTGCTGTTTCAGTGAGCGTGCATTGTCCCTTGCAGTGCTTCAGTTACCTTCTTTACGATACATATGGGTTCAGGGCTACAACGCCTCGCCATATGGTAATGATCTTCTAGCAATGGCCCGTCCTTTTTGGAACATAGAGTTTATTCCTCCAAGACGCGATCTTTACATCGACGAAAATGGTGAGCAGATCGAAACGGGTCCAGAGCATCCAGCACAGATGCTGGCGTACTATTCCCTCGCAGGACGCAGAATGGATTGTCCAAATACCGTGATTCCACTAAATCCACCAGCTTGAGTGTACATACTGAGGCTTTGCTGCCATTTTTCTTGTTTTGCCCCCTCCCTTGTAATTGCTCATGGAACTTGTGCATATCATCTTGATTTGCTTTCATCATTCTAACAGTGTGCTTAGCTGTTGTTTTGTGATAAACTTGATTCCATTTTAGAAACCTAAAAGCTACAATGAGTGGGAAAAATAAATGGTTTGCTACCACTAGATGATCCGGGCCCTGTCGAACTTTCTGTTCTCTGCGCCACTGGATGTTGCTACTTCAGATCCACTGTCATCTGCCGGTTCTCTCTTTGGTAGCTTCACAGCATTCTGTTGACTGGCTGCCTGCTTGTGGTTCTATCGTTTTAGCTTTTCGCTGCGTCAAAGGAGTAGAATCGCTTTCTTGCCTTTCCAAATGCTTTACTGGGCGGCAAACGCAACGAATAAAAAACTGTCCTCGCTTTGTTGCCCGCCAGCGATGAAGAATGAGTTCGTTTCTTATCTGTCTCGCTTTCATAGTATTATTGTTGTTCTATAATAATAATAATAGTCATTAGGCTATATCCTGTAGTCCTGCAGAATCCATTTATGCTCTTTTAGCTTTCTGTTTGCTGTAGGAGCTCTAGTTGCTTAGTTCGAGCTTTTCGCAGGTCTTTTAGCGCTGTGCTTTTAGTCTATTCACCATATATATATATATATATATAATACAGGCAGTGTTGTGTTGCGGATTGCAACTGAACCCGGGTCTCTTGCTCCATGCGGTTGCAGTTTACTACCCCATTTGTTGGTTATCCAAATAAGGCAAAATTTTCAGCGGAGGTCCCTAAAGCCTGAGCCGAACATCATCCAGGTCCTTGATGTTCATGTGCCATCAAATAAAGTTCTTAATGTTTCCTCTGCCTTCTGCGTGGTCCTTTTGGAAAAAATTTCATTAAAAATCGCTGGAGTGCAGGTAAAAGTTGTAATTTTTAAAAAGTGTTTGTTGACTGGACATATTTCTGTCTCTTTCCTTGATTACTAGACCCAAAAGTACAGTGTTTTATTGATATTAGTCCCCTAGATTTTTAATATTTTGAAACTAGTTCCCTAAATCTAAAGATATTTTGAAATTAGTGCCCCACTTTTTCTTATTTTGAAATTGGTCCCCACAATATGTTAAGTATTTTAAAATTTGTCTCCCAAATAATTCAGCCTGGTGTTAAGTAGAGGGGCTAATTTTTTAAAAAAAAAACTTAAAAAGATTTGGGGGTCTAATTTCAAAATATGAAGATATGGGAGACTAATTTCCAAACACTTAAAAGTTTTGGGGGACTAATTTCAAAATACGAAAATTTGAGGGAACTAATTCAAAATATGAAAGATTTGTGCAATCACATTCAGAGGCGGCGTAATGTCTGCCCATACATCAATAATGGATAACTAGTTTTGCTAAAATTCTGGGTATTCACTTCGTGCCTGTTTTCCTATTTTAGCGGGGCACTACAGTAAAACATCATTTTTGGTTCTTTCGTTAATACGTAACATCATGTATTTCAGCAATCAACTTGAAAACGGTTCCTTAAACTTGACTTTGTCTATTTTTTTTTTTAATTCCGTATTTTCTTTTCTTTTCTTTTCTTAATCTTTTTCTTTAGTTGGGCTGGATTCAGCATCATAAACTATGCAACTCCCTTTATGGGTTTCAGGTTGGTGGGCTGTCCTGCACAACAGGGCCTGCTGCCAGTGCTGTCGCGCACGTTGTAGGCTCACGAACCATTTTGGACTGTTTCGTTTTAATCCAACAGTAACCAAATGTTTTAATTCAGGTGGAAGCTGCAGGAATTTTGATCCTTCGTTCTCCCAAGGAGTCATCCTTCTCCTTCCAGATGTCGGCTGACGATTGGAAGAGAAGTCATTCGAATACAGGAGAGGATTGTCGGTGTCCTCTCAGTACCCTGGTTTTGTCAGAAGAGGCAGGGTGTAGGATAGGTCGGCTGTGTGGCCGTCCTTCTCTCTCCAGGTTGAAGAGATTACAGGAAAATCAGCATCAGCAGCAAAAACGGGCGAAACAGGCGGCAGTCGACCGGCCCGGTCGACCGCATTCGTGCACAGGAAAACATCATGACAATCTTCTGGGAAATGACTTGTAAGCCGAATAAGCGACTGGGGCACGAGGGTTGTTAGAATGGAGATCTTGATGACACTAATTAGTACTGTTGTGTCGATTGACATTTGAAGTGAACTTGGTCGGCTCTTATCTCTTTAGTCGAGGCGGGTTGATCTGCGAGCCATCATTATGATTTGGCGACCCAACAGTCGAGTGAGCTTCGGGTCGGGTGTATAGTCGAGTCGTCTACTCGAGGAGTTGTCTTAATCGCGAGGGGGCGACTGATCCCGCACTTCGAGTCGGACATGACGACCTGTTGTTCGAAATATGGCTTGTCTGCTCGTCTGGTCGAGGGACTTGGCCTTGACTGGGCTTTTGAGCCTCTAAGTTGATTTGGACCATAGCTCTCTTGGGCTTATGCAGACATTCTCCCGATATTTCTATTTTAGTATGGTGACTGACCATAACAGAGGTTGCTACTTATGCTACAGTAAAACTTGTATCATAAACAGTTAAATAAATCAAATGTATTAAAACTTGTATCATTCTTTAAATATAAAAAAACAGATATGATATCTAAATCAAATATATTAAAACTTGGGTTCTTTTTTAAGTATAAAGGAGTGGATATGATTTCTAATTTTAGACATATAATAATTAAATCAAATATATTAAAATATAAAGGGAGGCAAAGCTGGGGGAAAAAATAAGGGGCCGTGGTTTGCACAGGGTGGACACCGGCGTGTGTGTGATGCCTCGCTCCCACCAAAAAAGCTTGTGACATCATTGTGTAGTTTGTGGACTTGCATTTGAAAATACACATGGAACCATGGGCGGTATGAAAGAATTTGTTGTGGGGGTCAGCCAATAGCTGAGAATGCCTTCACTGAGAAGGAAAGAATTGCAGAAATAAAGCTACGTGAGATGCACAAAAAGGACATCGAATCTAAAATAGACACGAAGTAGGCGCTTTATGTTATTCAGGAGTAGACAAAAATAGAATTTTGATTAAAGAAAGTCAGAATCGCGGCTGCAGCCTGGAGTCATGAAATGGGTTCTGATGATAATACACTTTCAAACTAGAATCAACCAACCGGTTGGATTTCACCCAGACCTGGAGCTGTATTAATTACCACATGATCGAAACCATACTATTTAATTACTTATTTAAGTCATAATTTTCTTTCTTTTTCTTTTTTCTCCGGCCCCCTTAATGTCCTGATCGGAGAGATCATATAACTTCTATGAGTTTGGTGACAGAAATGTGTTAAAAGCAAATTTAGCAGCCAATTAACCTTGGGAATCTCCAAAGTTAAGATTCCGTCACTCCTAATATATTGATTGGAAACAAATAAAGATCTCTAATTATCTTAGCCTTAAAAGTGCGAATTTTGTGATTGCGCGTCGTACTTTGTTCAGAGTTCGGTCATAGTTTAGTGAAGAAGCTCATGCTTAATGATAACCCCACAGCACAAGTGCTCACAGATTGTATACTTGTCGATCCTTAATCTTCTCCCACGCTCATTGATCACTGTATACAATGATTAGTTCTAAAAGCGGGTAAAAAGATATTTCTGCTTTTGGCCAAGTATAAGATCTAATATATATATAGTTCCCATACAATATTTCCTCTGTTATTAAAAAATCATTTAGTGGTATCCATGGTTCGGAATCATTGTATTAAGGAAGTACCGAATAGATGTCTACTACTGTTAAATTAGTTTGAATCAGAATATTTAGAGGGGGGGCTGGGGGAAAAAAAAGGGGAAGGATATATATGATGTTAATTAAAAAGTAGGAAGTCGTGAGATCAGAATCCACTTGGGTTGGCTGTGAGGACCAAATTAAAGAGTAGAGAATAAAGTTTAGTGCTTTCCGAATGCAACTTGGAGGGGTGAAAAAAAAGGCTGCTGTATCTTTCCAAAAGAAAAAGGTGTTGCACTTGTTATAAAAATTTGTCTTCGAAATGTTGACAGGGGTGATCACTAATCTTAAGAAATCACTAATTACATCTGATGATGATGGACTTCGATCAATCATACACCAGCTGAAGGCTATAGGAACCTCAGTCGTCATGCTAGTTACGGTCCCGACGGCGGCGACAGAGGTTGAAGCTCTACGAAAATAACCTAGAGGCTTAGTAACATATATCATTGTTTTATTTTTTATACATGTAAATTTTCGGAAGGTGATACCCATGAATAATGATGTCTTGGGAGGTTGCAGGATGGCATGTAAATAAGAAAATGAGTTAATAAAACGATGACTGCAGGAGTACGATCAAAACAAACATAGGATTAATTTACTTATTAATGAAAACAGTTCTATTTTTCTTTTCTTATTTTATTAAGAAAAGACCGTATAGCCTGCAGTTAAAGAGTGCTCCATTGAATAAATGAACTAGCTATAAAAAAAAAAGGAAATCTTCATGCAGGGGATCTTCCAAAAAGAGAGAGAGAGAGAGAGAAAAAGGAAAGCGGAAATACCAAAGATACCTCTCTAGAAAAGAAAACCGAGGGAACCAAGAAAAAGGAGTAATTGATATTAAAAAGCATGAGATGCTGAGTTAGTGGAATTCAGACTCAGATCCAACTACTAAGTGATCAATTTCAGAGTCACGACCAGTTCATATTAGAAGCTCAAAACATAAAAACTTAAGAGCAAAACTCTATAATATAATTAATAATTAAAAAGCAGATGAAGCAATCTCACAAAAATGCCATATGACTCAGACATGTTCAGCAAAGCTAATTGGTCGAAAACGATGGATAAAATGGTCCAAATCAATGCTGGTGCATAATATAGCTCTGTTTCATTTTAAAATTCAGTGCCTAGCTCTCTGTTCACTCTTAATAACAGAAACTTCATATTGCACATCATATGATGGTATCAATCATCAAACTAAAAGTTTTACGGGAGACAAGGCAGAGGATCAATAAGCTATGATCAATGCAAATTAATACATTTAAAAGATTATCGATCAGCTACACAATAAACCGTATGTTCGATCTCCAGTACCAATTTCATATATGCAACACACATTGATATAGGCCTTCACTGCTGCATCTAATAACTCTGCACTTGAGAATCCATATTTGAACACACGTACATTTCCATAACAGCATAAATAAAGCACCACGTACCATATGTAGGCCTAAACGTTCTATGTGCCAAGATATAGACTTAGGGCCTGTTTGGATTTGTAGGGGGTGAAGGGAAGTTAAGGGAAACTGAGTGAAGGGAAGGGAAGGGAAGGGAAGAGAATTCTCTTCCCCTTGGTTACACCCCAATTTGGGGGGTAACAATTTTTATACTATTAGGGGGTGAACCAAGGTGAATGGAGGTGAATGGAGGAGAATTAACTTCACCTCCAAAGTGTTCCCAAACAAGATGAATGGTTCCCCTAACTTCCCTTCACCCTCATTCCCCTCAATCCAAACAAGCCCTTACATTCTCAAGAGTTTTACAGAAATAATGCCAATATGTACGCAAGTAACATCTACATGAAAATTTCTCTAGACATCATACCAAGGTATCACGAGAATGCTCAAAACCCTCACCGGCATCTCCTAACACGGTGCCCATGCATATATTGTTTATACCAATCTGCGGAATGATCTGACGGCATCTAAATAAGCATAGCACGATGATGAGCAACCGTATGATGATTTTGTTGATGAGCCTCCAATTTTATTCCGTAAGGATCTACACCGAAAGGCAGTTGCCTGAATGAGGAACTGAAGCAACTGGCTTGCTCGTTTTGATCCGATCTCTCCGTAGCAGTTGAAGAAGTTGATTGCATCGTGAGCGCCGAAGGCTGAGACGGGGGTGACGAAGGACTGGTTTCCGGCAAATTGACAGTCGTAATATCATGAATACTTGCCCTCCTCTTGTCTTTGCCGCCTGAGTTGAGCCTGATGAAGTACTTTTGAGCATGGCTAGCAACTTGGGTAGGAGTTCTCGTGACTACAAAATTCCTCGAAATGTTCCTCCAATCCCCTTTACCGTACTTTTTAAGCCCCATTAGAAACAGCCTGCGACCAATCAATGTATCAATTTCTATCATCAGTGAAAGCTAGCCACAACAAGTTCGAAGGAAAAGAGACCAAAGTCTCCGGGTCTCTAATTAAGCTAGCACTCAAAGATTATCATCTATCAGCCAAAAAAAAATCGTTTTTTTTTTTTTAAAAAAAACGACGGGATATCTTGCATTCAGCTTCAACCAAGATGAAACCCAAATAATTAATACCCACGCACGTATTGCCTTCAATCAGTCAAACATGGACTATTACCATAGAGAACCTAACTAACCTGATCCGAGCGAGCGAGCGAGAAACAGCAACTAAAATATTTGATAATTAAAGAAGAAAAAAAAAAAAACAGAGGAAAGGAAGTCTTTTTAATTACTTGTGCTCCTCCTCGGTCCAAGGGACCCCCTTCTTCCTCTCTTGATCAGAGAACCTCCCCCCTCCTCCGGATCTCTTCTGCTTCAACCCGTCGAACCCGCCCTCCCAGTCCAGCACGAACGACGAAGAGCTGTAGCCGGGGAAAGGGATCAGACCCGCCTCGATGTGGTTCACGTCGGCCTCCAAATCTTTGTAATGGCAGATGACGTCCCTCACCGTCTTCCCCGGGATCATGGCCGCCACCCTCTCCCACCTGTCCGGGGTCTTGCTGTCGACGTGGGCCAGCGCGTTCTCGAAGACCTTGTTCTCCTGCTGCGTCCAGCTCCCGCTCCTCTTCTCGCCCAGGATCCAGCTCGAGCTCGTGAAGTAGGACGAGGCTGGGGAGAGGACTTCCATCCCAGCTGATCGCCTTGTCATCATCTGGAAGCCAGCGCCTTATTAATATTTGTATTATACCCACCAACTCCACTGACTGACTAATACCCACAACGTACGTATAGAGAGAGAGAGAGAGAGAGAGAGAATCACCGATTAAAACCCATCAAACTCAGCAAGGCCTCAGGGTAATTAAACGATTGATTGATCGGAAACAGGGTGCTGATCGAAAATGATCGGAGAATTGAGGGGAATTTTTTTTTTTTTTTTTAAAAAAACTGGCCGGCTGGAGATGATGGTCTGAATCCCGATCCAACCCTCTCGCTCTCTCTATTTTAATCCTTATTCCTGCTGTTGGAGATCTAAAGAAAGGAGATGGGAGCTCGTGATTGGGCCTTGGTGGAGTTTATGGACACCCAGCCTAATAAGGTAAAAGCCCTCTCTCTCTCTCTCTCTCTCTCTCTCTCTCCCCACACCCCCGCTATTCCTTTAGGCGCATCCTTCAATGGAGGAGGCTATACTATTTAATCGGTTGCTTCCAGCTTTGAAAAAGCTCGAATATTAAATAGTTTTATTATGACTAATTAAATTACCATCCAATTCTCTCCCAGTTATTATTAACAAATACTACTCTATAAAATCAAAACTTAATACATTTAAATTCACACTTCCAAGTTCCAACCAATCATCACTGACACTTACCCACCCGCTTTGGACCCATCACCAACCGCATCATTAAAACAAAAAAAAAAGATTAAAAAAATAAAGGAATTTGTTTAAAGTACACAATTATTGATTTTTAATAGGAATATAGTGAAAAAGATGTTTGGCGACGTGTCGTACAGAAATTGGATACGGATCAAAGCCAAAACAAAAATTTTACCGCTTATTATTTTAGATTCTTTTCCTGGGGGGCAAATAGATCGAGACTGTTGAGGTGAAGACAAAAAGCGTTTCTGGGTTTATTACTGTGGAATAGTAATTAAATAGAAGACGCGGAGGAAAAAAAGTACAGTGGCTTTCACTGTCGCTGACCCCATTAGTTACCGACCTACCTTTCACCTCTCACCACCAACTTCTTTCGGGTTCTCTTCCATCTGTTGTTATTCCAGTGAAGCTCTGTGGAGCTTGATAATTACACTTTTGATTTGATGCTTTGGTATTGAAAATATAAAACAATTTATCTCCAAAGAGAAAAAGACATTGAAAGTATTTAAACAATATATTATGTTATAGCTATTGAATTTTGTTGAGCTTAGAGTCACGTTCTTACGCCGTGGAAGCGATATAACCCGAGAGAAAGCCCTGACAAAAGCTCAAATCAACCTATATATTCTTGTTTAAAAAATAAAATAAGAATAAAAGTGAAATATCTCAACAAAAGTGAGATATACACTCTTCCTCTCATCAGTTCTAGGACTGAATTGTCGAGAGAACTTACAAGCAATAGCCAACACCCAAAAAACAGTAAAGACACGAGATTTACGTAGTTCGACAAACTTATCTACGTCCACGGGAGGGGGGAGGGAAGATTCCACTATGAGGAGAATATCGACGACTTGTACAATCCACAAGCTCGTCTCAAAAGAAAAAAGATTTAATTTTTACCCAAAAGAAATTAACTTCTCTCTTGTAAAATCTCTCCAAAGCTCTCTCCTCAATATCTCTTATTTTCTAGCTGTTTGCGTCGAAAATTGATGTATTCATTGCGGTATTCATTACAACT
>BQKN01066822.1:430922-451344 GCA_022839385.1 Asparagus kiusianus
GTAACTAACCAAACACTGGATTTTATAATAAATTGAAAAAGGAAGACGGTGGCCCAGTGCAAGGCTCGCACCATTTAAAAAAATCATTTATTATAACAAAATTACAAACACCTAATCGGCAGATTTGAATTTAATTTCTCACAACAAATATTGTATGAAATACTTCCTACATGCAACATTTGTTACATTTACGATATATTTCCTGGTCAGGTTCCTCGACAAGGCTGCAATTGAGACTGAGAAGGACAAGATCAACAGCCAACCAAGTCCATGGAGGCTATGCACAGTCACTCAGGTCGAAGAACTGAAAAGCATCATTTATCTTCTACCAATATGGGCCACTGGAGTGGTCTTCTCCACAGTCTACAGCCAAATGAGCACCGTGTTCGTCCTCCAAGGCAAGAAGATGGAACGCCATGTGGGACCTCACTTCCAAATTCCTGCAGCATCTCTTTCAGTGATGAACACCATCAGTGTCATCATATTGGTTCCGGTCTATGACAAAATTATCGTTCCTATAGCACGTAAATTCACTGGAAATGAACGAGGATTCACCCAGCTGACTCGAATGGGCATTGGCCTTGTCATCTCCATTATTGCAATGCTAGCAGCTGGCATTGTGGAAGTTATCAGGCTTCGTATTGTTGCAAGAGATAACTTATATGATTCTAAAGATTTTGTGCCTATGTCGATTTTCTGGCAAGCTCCTCAGTATTTCATTGTTGGAACTGCAGAGCTTTTTACCTTTGTGGGGCAAATGGAGTTTTATTATGGCCAAGCACCGGATGCAATGAGGAGCATGTGCTCAGCCCTGGCTTTGACTACTGATGCACTTGGGAATTATCTTAGCACACTGCTGGTAACAGTTGTTACTCTCATTACTACAAGAAATGGGAAGCTTGGGTGGATTCCTGATAATTTGAATAGGGGCCACCTTGACTACTTCTTCTGGCTTCTTGCCATACTCAGCCTCTTGAACTTTGGGGTCTACCTCCTGGTTGCAAAGTGGTACACCTATAAGAAAACAACCTAGGATTGATGATAGAGGGAATATAGCTCAAAAATCAAGTTTTTAGCAGTTGTGCTAGATACATGTTCGTTCTACTTGCACTTGCATGTAGCTTATGAAACTGTATGAATACTTCAACGGAAAGGTTTCACAGTTGACGGAATCAATCCTTATCACTTATTTCTGTCAATTTAAACTGCTGTATCAGGATTTGTTTAGAATTTTAAAAACGGCAAGAGTTTGATCGATGATTTATTTTAGGATTTGTTTGACTCAATTGCATACTTATTGATTGGAGAAGCCAAATGTACACTTTCAGACATATAAAATCTTGAAGTATAGTAGTATAAATAATTCTGAATCAAAGTTTTTGCAGCAAGATATTGCAACAAATCTCTTAAAATTTCTTCCACTACGATAAAACTCCAAGTAATGGTGAGGTAAACAATCATAGAAATGAAAATAACTCAAGCCAAAACATAAGATTAGGGGGAAGCACAACTGTTAGAGAAATTCCAAAGGAGAATGCAGTCTCGGAAGTTAAGAGATACGTTTATATCTTGGGTTGACGTCTGTGATAAGCCATCATCACAGCGGATGCCATTTTTTCCATTAAAGAGGTTGATTGTGGAAGTCACATTGTTGTTCAGATTTGCGGGTGTGCTTGCCCCGATCATTTACAAGTGGAGCCTATCAAATAATTGCCAAGGCGAGAGATATAGGAGATGATTGAACAGAAAAGAAGATAATAACTTTTCTTCATTTCAGGAAGGTGGATAAGTTTGCTGACGGCTAAGCTGTTGTAACTCCAGCACTAGAGATACAAGTACGATAGAATGTTGCTTGGTAAAATAAACCACAGTGAAATCTAGAACCTGTGCTCTGATACATCCCAGCTATCTTTGCTTTTGCATCAGAGGTTTATCTTGGCAATACCTCTTCCACTGCCAAGACTGTGTAACTGAATTACACATTCTGATGCAGTAAGTGATAGAGACTTCTTGTTTTCTTTCAGCAATGGTTATAATATGAAAGAGGGAGGACCCAAGACTGAGTTAAATACGCTTGTAAATTGCAAATCTGGTAAATTGATAAATATTTAAATTACAAGGTTTTATGCAAACAATTTGACTAGATAGAATTGGCACGGAGAAATACATAATCTGCCTTGCAATAAAGGGAAGAGTGAGGTGACCCTTGAATTTCCTTTTGTGGTCAATACCAGATGGACATCAGAAACGAGGTAATTTTGCCTCTCTCTCGGTTTATATTACGTGCATGAATCGATGGCGTAAATATAACATCTGTGTATAAGGCAGAGATTCAGATGAAAAAAATCACAGATTATCGAGATGAATTAATCAAATAGATGGAATGTAAACAGCATTTTTTTCACAAATGACATGTAGGTAAATATGTATCTCACTGTAAACCAGGCGCATGAATCAACAGTGTGTATGCAAATGCAACACCTATACACAAGCCGAAGCTTGAGACGATAAAATCATGCATTATAACAATAGATAATCAAATAAACAGAAGAGTTAAGAGAATTACATATTACATCCAAGTAAGTGTATGCATGATACGGGCAACCAACACATTACAACCCCCAAGACCCGACTTTGAAATTTTTGCCGCGCATTTCATCAAACAGGTTGAGGACGCTGCGCATTTTAGGAGTTAGGAGAGATTACAATATTAATGGGAGTTGTTGGAGAATACGAAGGTATACGCTCGACGGTGTCGCTGGAGAGGGCGAACGGAGCGGCGACGGCGGAGGAGGTAGGAGGCGTATTGGCGGTCGTCGGTGGTGAGAGTTTGGAGGTGGGAGAGAGCGGTGACGGGATCTCTTAGCTTTGTAAGTTTGATGAGGTGCAGGAGGTGACGGGATCTCTTGAGGCTCGCCGCCGGTAGTTTCACCCGTGAGTTTCGTCTGTTTTCTGTTCGCTACTGAGGTCGTATCGCTGTAGGTATCCGCCTACGATTTGAAATGCCGCCGTGATGGATTATTGCAGATAAGCCCCTCTGGGCTTTTACAATTGCGGTAATGGATTATTGCGGATAAGCCCCTCCCTTCGGTTTTTTTGGTTGCAATTGCATAGATGACAATATTGATAGTTAAATTCCTACTCGATAATTATTGATTTTACTTTCTAGTGAGAACAACGCTCAGATTATACTTTCTAGTGTTAATTTAAAATTTCTTTTTTCCTTTCTTTCTTTATTTTTCTTTTGAAGCACAGCTCCCGCGCGCGCTTTCATTTATATACTAATAAAAAGACGTGACATGGCGTAAGCCTCTATACAGTTCTAGCTAGCTCTTGGGGTTACTGTATCTCGAAACTAGGATACATCAGTTATGGATATAATTCTTAATCACATTTTGTCTCGCTCGTTTTAATTCTTTATTTATTAGGGGACTCGAGCCTTTTTCACTGAAAAGACTATCTACGTGAGATTTAAAGCAAAGTTAAAGCTCATACACATGACATAAAAAGCTTAAAATGACAAAAGGAAAATATTAGTGTGACCCACCGAATCCCCCATTGATTAAACAATAAACAAAGAAAGAAATCCCGAGGCAAATACGAACCCCAACACGCTTAATTTGAAGCTCTTGCATGCCCAGACAGTAAAATCTCCTTTATATCTTCCTCTGTAGGCATACTCTTTTTAATTCATTTTAGGCTCAAAGCCAAATAGGACAACGAAAGGCTAATCAGAATCAGTATTTAATTAGGCATGCATCAACGGCATTCATCTTCCAGTCTATAAAGCACGCACACCTACCGCAGAACTTTGTTTTAAGAAAAAAATGCATCGTCTTTGTTTTAAGATGAGGAAATATCATAACTTTTCCAATTATTAATATTGTGCACTCGATCGCTACTCTCTGGAGATCAAAAACTCGATCGCTGACCTACAGTCAACGAATTGTTTGCGCGAACAGCGATTAATTATCTTGAGATGGGGACGTATGCTTGACGATTTCTATAAAGAGAAGGAGAGATTCTATTCTGTTCTACGCGCCCCCCTTTTGCTTTACGTAACCGATTTGCCTCCTTTGTGGTAGAGCGTGTCAAAATTAACAGGACGGGGGCTTCGGCAATATGACGCCATAAAAAAAATAAAACCATAAGCGCAGCGAAGGGCACAAGACAAAAACATAAAAAGGAGACATAAGAGATAAGAGAGGAGAAAGAGGAGACAAGGGGCAGAAAGGAAAAGAGCAAGTGGAGTGGGGTTGCACGTAAAAAAGAAAAGAAAAGAAAGAAAGTCACTCGCTCATCTTTGAGCAGCGATTTAAGCTACGCGGAACATTAGCCTTAAACAGAAAATTAACGGATAAAATTATGTAAAATTAAGGTGTCTCATTCCTATTGTATAATTAATGAGCTGTTCATTATGTGATAGGAGGGGAACCCGTACCCTCAGTTGGTCCTATATTTTGGGTACACCAGCAAAACTCGGGCAAAAAAGCAGAGTACGTACGGGAACGATGAGCGCGTGATCGCTTTTGCTTTTTCCCCCCTTCACCCTTTAAAATCCTCAATTTAAACCCTTTGGATCCGAGAAGAGAGGCGAAGAAAATTCATGATCAGACATTCCTTTGCCCATGGAAGCTGACCCCGTGCCGATCACGTGCGAGGCCCACCCCGCCGAGTCCTTCACCGGCTTCTGCCCCTCCTGCCTCCGCGATCGCCTCCACTTCCTCGAATCCACTTCCTCCGCCACTTCCACCGCCCACCGCAGCTCCGTTTCCGCCACCCACCGCAGCTCCACCGCCTCCCAACTCCGCCGATGCAAGTCCTTTTCTTACGCCGCCGCCGCCGCCTCCTCCTCCTCCAATGAGATATTCGCCGTAGGTCGTAGGGGCCGGCAATTTGAGGAGGAGGGGGAGCTGAGGCCGGTCAAGGATCACGTGCTAGATCCCGAATCTCAGTCCAAGAGGCCAAACTTTTGGAAGAAGCTTCAGAATTGGCGGGAAAACAAGAAGACGAAGAAAACGAAAAAAAAGCAGCAGCAGGAGCACTCAACGGCGGGCGAACTTTCTAGAAGGTTCGCGGATCCCCAGACGGAGGCCTCGTTCGACGGGTTCAGCCGGCGATCGTGCGATCTTGGACCGAGATTCTCCCTGGACGCTGGCCGGATTCCGTTCGATGAACCTAGGCTTTCGTTGGACATCCGATCCGTGCGTTCCCGATTTCATGCGCCGGTTCCGGCGATCCAGCGATCCGACGGTCAGATACCGGTCGAAGAGGATCTTATGGTCCCCGGCAGTTCTAAGCAAGCCAAAAACTACGACTATTATGATTCTTCTTCTAGAAGCCGGAGGCGGAGCTTGGACAGATCAAATTCAGTGAAGAAATTCAACCTTGAGATGAATGAACCAAAACCGGCGTCAAGCGGTAGAGTACTGTTGCCCGCAGTAAGAAGTGAATCCTTCAGACACTCGAGCTCGGATGCTTTCGTGGATGACCCGCCCGATAGCTATAGAGGGAAGAAGTCGAGAAAATGGAGCATTTGGGGATTGATACACCGTCAGAGTACCAGCAGCAGCAGAGGAGGAGGAGGAGGAGACAATGTAGATTGTTTGCGGGCGGCTAACGAGTACATTGACGGGTACAATTATAACGGGAGGGTTTCACGGAGTAATAGTGCTGTGAGCTTGAGGAGGAGTTGCGATTATGGCAACGGTGGGCTTGGGAGTATGAGGAAGAAGGGTTTAGGGTTAGAGAGGAATGGGAGTTTGAGGGATAATAACGGTTATCATTTGTTCACGCGGTCATAGTTGGCTTGTTGATCATCAACAGAATGGTAATAGTCTAGCATTGGCTTAGCTTATGTATGTATGTATGTGCTAAAACTTTTATTAATTAGTACCGTCTCTTTCGAACAATCCCTACGTTTGATCGCTTGCTTGCGCTTTACTTGTACTATGAGGTTAACGGGCTAGCGAGGGGAGGGATTTCTCGGCTTAAATTTGTAGTTCGTAGTAACTGAGTTAAAACTGCATGCGTTGGTCAACCTGATCATAGGAACCACTCAGAGAAATTTCACCGGACAAAAATAAAAGCAGAATTTGCAGTCAGTTCCCAGTTTCAGATCAATTTTGTGTAAGCTCGCTCGTCGTTGTTTCCCTGTTGCACCATCAGGTGACATGCATACATGCTGTTTTCTGATGGAACTGTTGTTTTATATATGTTCTGCGCTAATTTCTGTAGCAATGCCTGTAAAGTTTGTTCCACCATCAGTAATAATAATACGACTTGGGCCCATTATGTTTCAGTTCGTAGTAACTTTAGTCCCTTCAGTCATCTTTCTGCAGCGATGGACAATCACCGGTGTCCTCGATGACTGTCCGCCGAACACAGCTACGGATCCGGTGCGCGTCATGCTGGAAATTATCACAGGTCTCATCCATCATCATATACATTAATGCAGTTTCTTATTGAATCTTAGAACCATTCGTTTGAACAAATTAAAGTCGTTGTCTATATATGATCAGTTTTTTTCCCCCCTTTTTTATTTTTCTTCTTTTCCTTCTGGGAATTAAAGAGCTAGCTGTCCGTGTTGGGATGTCAACAGAACTTAGTGGCGTACATAATAATGATTCTTCTAATGGACTGTCTACTACCCCCGGCCTGCTGCATGAAACCCTCACTTGAGCACGAGCCCTATATATCACGTTACGGTTCATGATTTAGCAATTAACACCACCACCTACGTCCCATGCTTACACAGACAAATAAAAATATTGAAGGGATCGATTCCATTGTGCTTGCCACGGGGTTTTTATTTATTTATTTATTATTTTGTTACGGATTCATACATCATTCTTGTCTGGTAAATATTGCGTTGTTTGCTGGCTTTAGTTTACTTTTTGCAGGAATCCGGTGGCACCTATAGTCATTTGAGATAATTGACTGCTTACACAGTGTGGTGTTTTTTTTCTCCCCCCCCCCCCCCTTTTCTTTTCTCTCCGCACATGGTGCTTCCTAGAAGAATAAAATTCCACACACACGCATTAAATAAGAATCCTTCTGTCTTGTACCTTACATGGATCCACAACACGCATCATTTTGATGCCCTTGAATCATTAGTTTTACATGTTAGGTTGGAGGTGGATACCAACCTCCGACGGCGGAGGAGCACCGACGAGCTCCAGGATGGCGCAGCGAGCACGAGCAGTTGAGCTCGAAAGTGGAGAACGCAACATTTGATTGGCGAACGCGCACCTGACCATCGCGTCCAAGGCTCGGCGACCATCGCGTCCACACACACGCATTAAAATCTTTATCTGGCTATTATGCAATAACAAACTTCACACAAAGGATAATCTCTTGTTTAAAGGATGGACAGGCGATCCAACATGTATCTTTTGTGGCTTTCATCAAGAAAACAGGGATCACTTATTTTTCTCCTGCTCTTTATCTGCTCAAGTTTGGTCATATTTTAAGAATTACTATCTCCCTTTCCCATGGCCATCATCTTTTGAAGATCTTATATTAACTGTTAACAAGCTTCATGGTAGAGCTGGTTACATCTGGTGAAGTTTCTTTTCATATATCTGCTGGAATATTTGGATCAGTAGAAATAAATCAATCTTTGACAAAACTACTGTTTCTTACAAGAAGATTATTAATCAGTCGGTTTATGGCTTATATGATTGGTCAGATAATGGAAAAGGTGTTGCGGCAAAGAAACTCTCTGCAAGATTTGAAGATTTTCCTCTCTCTCGAGCAAGTGTCTGAAGATGGAGGACTTTTGATTCATCTTTTGTGTAGTTCTGGTTGTGTATATAACTGATCTTTATCTTTCATATGTTGATTATAGAAAATTAAAATTCTACTATGCACATGTATGGCTGGCTTTGGTTCATCCTTAAATCTGTGTCAACGGTGAATGACGGCAAGGCCCTCTCTTCATCTTCATGGATCTTTGGATGAAGAAAATTATACATCACTACTAATAGAATTTTCATTCTCTATTTTCCAACATTTTGGACACAGTTCGTGTCTTATTTTTGTAACTAAACAATTTTTGGATTCTTGATATTTTAATGAACGGGGTTCTACCCCTGTTTTTCGATCAAAAAAAAAATATCAAATGAAAACTTTAAGGTGCCGTTTGTCAAGAGGTCTGGAGAGAAATGTTAATGAGAGGGATTGATTTGGTTATACCTTTACGAGCGATTAAAAATAAATTAATTTTGTTTGGATTAGATAGTTAGCATGAACAGTTATCTTTTTTAGTGTTTGACAAATAAAGAAGGGTTAAGTAGGTTAATTCCTCTCATTTTTCCTAAAATACCAACTTTAAGCTCCTTATAGAAAGTTCAAAAAAGCGTTAACAATTATTCTATTAACATTAATTTAACTAGAATTTGCATTCATCTAAACTAAAAAAATTCTCATTTTTGTAATATTTAAATAAATTATGCAGAAAAGACTAGTAAAAAAATAGTGTTTAATTAAAAAAACGTGACTTATCATTTTAGTACAAAATTATATATTAAAGAGGGTCATCGATCAAACAAAAATTTAATAGGTCTTTGATTAATTACTAATCTCAACAAAAAGTTGGTTAGTGAAGAACGATTTGCTAAAAATACTATATAAATTATTAATTTTGCTGAAACATAGATTATAGTAAATGTTTATCAAATCTAATTTATTGTTATACTTGTTTGCGTCGAAAATTAATGTATTCATTACGGTATTCATTACAACTTCAGTCGTTACAATGAAAACAAAAAAATAATCTTTTTATAAGACTTTTACCTAATTAATGGGTTGAATTATTGTTTGGGTAAATTGTACCAACTTCAAGCTTGATTTTTTTCTAGTTCAAATTGAAGTCCTTATTCTGAGTAAGGGTTGAATCGCCCTCTACTTGGGTACTTGGGTCAAAACTAACCTTAGTTAACATATGAACCAAGTTAGTGGAGACTAGCCAACCCTACCTCTCTATTTGTCAAGTTGGCATAAACCAAGCTTACTTCGGATTATTTTTTAACCGGGCCAGAATTGGTTTAGGTAAGGGGTGGACCAACCCTGGCATGGTTTAGAGGTCATGGGCCAATTCTCGCCCAGCCCAAAAACACACTCAAGTTAGGCCTAGTCCCATGATTTGCTAAACAGGCCCGAATTGAAATCACCTTTTCGTTTCACATCGCGAAAGGCCGTGGCCACATTAACATAAATGCCCAATAATAATTCCAATACTTTTTAGAGATGCGCTCCACATATTTTTATCCCGTACATTCATGATCTGAATATTAACTTAATCCCCCAGAGTGGCGTGTAAATTCATAAAAAAAATAAATAAAAACAATAAAATCATCCCGATAATCTAATAAATTTCTAGTCACACGCTCGCCCGCTACAAATTAATGGCTCTCCTCGCCATATTCTCCGGCGACGGCGACTCCACCCTCTTCACCGGCGCCCTCCTGACCCTCTACGTCTCCGCCGCCTTCAACGTCGTCGCCCTCCCCTTCGTCTCCGCCCCCTACGGCAAGCACTCCCGCCCCGGGTGGGGCCCGGCCGTCCCCGCCGCCGCCGCCTGGTTCCTGATGGAGTCCCCCACCCTCTGGCTCTCCCTCCTCCTCTACCCCCTCGGCCGCCACCGCCGTCGACCTCTCCCCCTCCTCCTCCTCTCCCTCTACCTCCTCCACTACTCCCACCGAACCCTAGTCTACCCCCTCCGCCTCCTCAACCGCTCCTCTAGATACCCAGTCTCCATCGCCCTGATGGCTCTCGCCTTCAACCTCCTCAACGCCTACGTCCAGATCCGGTCGATCTCCCACTACGGCGGAGGGGACTGGAGCTGGGCCAGGGTTCTGGTGGGAGCGGCGGTTTTCGTCTGGGGAATGGCGGTGAACGTCAGGTCGGATCTGGCGCTGGTGCGGCTTAAGAAGGAGGCGGGAGGGGGGTACAGAATACCGAGGGGCGGGTGGTTTGAGTGGGTGTGCAGCCCGAACTACATGGGGGAGGCGGCGGAGTGGCTGGGGTGGGCGGTGGTCGCGGGGGCGACGCCGGCGGCTGCGGGGTTCTTCCTGTACACGTGCTCGAATCTGGTGCCGAGGGCACGTGCGAATCTGAGGTGGTACAGGGACAAGTTTGGGTCGGAGTTCCCGAGGGAGAGGAGGGCGATCGTGCCGCTGCTGTACTGAGACGGATCGAGATCGTCATGCGCGTTTTTTTTCTTCTTTTTTCTTTTGTTTCGTGAAACGCTTGGATCAGTAGTGATTTTCTTCGCTTTGAAGAAGCTCTTGAATAACAGCTAGCGGAGTCGGTGTTTTGCAAAATAGCCTTTTATTCTCGTTGCAAAATAAAATAAACTAAAACAAAGCTCGATCATAATAATTTACTAAAGCGCTATTTTAATGTATATAAATTGGAATTCTGAAGCGAACCTCAGTACAAGCTATCTACAGGGCTTGAGCAAACTCATATGCGCACTGAAATTAAATCATGGGCTGTATGTATAGTAGGCAAGAAAACATGTGTGTTTCTTTTTCGCGTATTATCGAACTTCAGAATCTTTCCTCTTGGATCTGTAGATTGTAATAAGCTGGATTCGCGATCTTGAAGTTTCTTCTCCCCAAGCACGCTCCTCTGAATGTGTCCATCTGGCTACTGATTAAGCTTTCGATCCGGTATCCTTGCTCAACCAGCTTCATCCTTCGACCTGAGATGTATTCCCAGCTTTCAAGCGCGACGTCATCATCTGACCTGAACAAAACATTTATTTTTTCGCTCGTTTTTCTTCAAATTATGGTTATTAAAAAATATATATTGAAGATATAGTAAGGTAAAGTATACCTCATGATCAATGAGGACCATCCGCTATAACCTGCAGAAATTAGATTCTCTACAGTATCATTCCTGTACCTCGAGTGTTTCCTTGTAAACAGAATCAAACGCCAACCTCTAGCTTGGAGTCTCAAGTACAAGTTCAAAATAAGCTCCTTACCGGGATTATTTTCATGTTCAACATGCTTCTTCCTAACGAATGAATTTATATATATATATATATTGAGTACCAGCTGGAAATAACCAGAAATGAAGTGTTAAAAATGCTGTAATACTTACCGACAATAACTAATTCCTGGTATCGACATGTCATCTACATCCATCAGTATTACATCCAGACGATGATCGCTGGCTTTAATAGCGTCGAAGTAGCTCTCAGCCAACCTCACCGAAATTTTGATGGCATTACTGTAGTTACGAGAGTAATGCTTGCACATAGCGGGGAATTCGTTTGTTTTCAGGTCGTTGAGCTCAGCATGAACAGCAAAAACATTGCAGTAATCGTGGTCATCGCTTGTTCTGAAGTACTCGATGACTCCGGATCCTCTACTCTCGCAGGAGTTTAACATTACAGTAAGAGCAACAAGCAGAGCAAGCATTAGAACCCCAATGGTGGCAAATGCACTGATGAAGATGGCTGCAGCAAATGATGACAAGTAGATGCCAGATTCATCAACGTAATGGCTTCCCATTTCTGCACAGAAACTCGGCGATTAGGGGGGGGGGGGGGGAAAGAGAGAGAATATAAAAAAGAAATGAAGCTTTTATTTCTTTCTAATAATCAGTTGAGAGGCATTATAAAACATAGTTCAGCAAACACGAAAATGTAAAAGAGTATAATAGTCCTACTCGTGTGCCTTAACCGTAACTCAAAGCATCATCTTACAAGGCTATATATCAGTGTGTTAATTATTACGGTTGATGCCATCAAATTTGCAATATAGCTGCAAGCGTGCGCCTGCGTTTGTACAGCGTGAGCACTTTAATTTGTACGGTGTCCTATTAGCCAAGTAGGAATGGCTCAATGATGACTTGGTTTGTCAACGGATTTGTAGAAGCCTGTGCTTGGATTAATGGTGTCAGCTAGCTAGAAATTAATGTCCGGTGTTTACAGATTATTTCATGCTGATCATTAAGTTCCTTATTGATTATTGATTGCTGATTTTGCTTTTTTGTACTCTTGTACTAATTTATCAATAACATCGTTTGCTAACGTAGTTGCTAGCTTAGTCTTTAGTCTCAATAGTCGAATTAAGTATATAAAATTTGCCATTATATATATCATAACACTTGAGATCTGCTTCACGATGTTGGTAGTTTTTCCGTTTCTTTCTTTCTTGGTCGAGGGGTTTCAAGAATCGAGACCGGCCGCCTTTAATTTATCACCCAAAAGACAATGTTCGTCTACGCAGTGCAGTAACGCTGATACCCGCTACTAGAGCTGAAGGTATTAATTAAGGCCTCCTTCAAAACCAAAAAGTGCATAAATAACGCATTTAAGTTTACAGCAATAGAATCGTATACAGGCAGCATATATAGCAGAATTGAAGTCTCATGTTACTACCTGATTGTCTTCTGTCCAAAAGACTCTGGGCAGAATCTTCCGCATCCATTTGGCCAGCTGAGGAAGAAGCCATCAGAGCAACCAGCGCAACGTTGTTAGTTACTGAAATTAATCAGCGAACCTCAGCCCTCTGTGGAGAAGGAAACGCTTCATGCAGCAGAAAAATCCACCCCTATCTTTAAACACCTTCGCCTGAATATAAATGAAAAACATTTCGTTCGTATGCGATCGTCAGAGAACTTAATTACAAGGCAGCAACTGAACAGATTTACAATGAACGAAAATGAACGAAAATCGTGAAAAAGGACTCCAGAAGCTAGCTCAGTTTTATAAAGATGGCATCATCTCTCTCCCCTTAACCTCAGTGCATAATTCAAGTTCAACCAACACGCAGCATCACTACGGACTAATTTATTGGATCCAAACAACCCGAAAAAAGACGGCATCATTTCACAAACCAAGTAACGTCAAATGCATTGCGGTAACAAAAAAAGGACGTTGAGATCTCGTGATGATCGATAGAGAACACGTATAATAGAGGATTTTGGGTTTTTTTTTTTTTTTTTGTAAATTTAGGGGGAAACAAAGAAACAGTCACCTGAGAGCGAGATTGAAGAGGCTGTGATCCCTGAATAGCCCAAACACCGTAGGGGTAAAAGCAAAGATGGCAGTGATGAAAGAATCCAAGTGACTGTTTCTACAATTTTAAATAACGACTCTAGATTCTACAATTTTATAGTGGCCAATCATTGAGGTCTAGTACAAATTGGGACCGAAACTTTGGGAACTGGCATTTAGTTGAACTCGATAGTGAGGGATCATACTAGAAAGCAAAGGAGTCGTATTCCACAGAGATGGGCTGCTCTTTCCTGGAAACTGCGGATTCATAATTAGTGCGCGAAGTTTTCTGATTATTATGATTTGGAGATCTCTTGGGCCGGTCCACGATTTGGTAGCTGGCCAACAGCCTACGAAATTAATGAAACGCTAGCTTGATCTCTTGGGCCAGCCCATGAAGCACGATGAGACTTTAAAAAAAAAGTTATTAGTCTGGCGTCGTCCGAGTGAAAATATTAAGAGTATCTATAAATTTTTAATTACTTCAAAAAAAAAAAACGTGCGTTAAAGATGATAATTCATCCTTATTTGTGAAATTTAAAAGTAGGAAATCTATTTGATAACCCATCTAGAAGTTTAATATCTCTTCTACTGATGCAAGCATTTGAGAATCAACTAACGAGTGAATATTACACAATTTGCCCCACAAGCACAAGCACACGCTGAACATTGTGAAACATCGTACATGAAATTTATTAAGACAGTAAAATAATGTGCCACTTTTATTCATCACATAGTCTCCATTAAGCATAGATCCTTCTTGCACACAAAGATGCTAGCTAGAGCGCTGAACTTCAGGCATCGCTCCTGTTAGGCTTGTCCGAAGCTGGAATCACCTGCAAAGTATCAGTCAACCATCCACTGAATCGTAACATGGAAAAGAACTAAAAAAGTTAATATTTTAGCGAAAGAAATGTTAACCGCAAATAGACTAGATCATTTACCAAGACTTTTTTTTTTATAGATAAACATTTAGAACTTCTGATATCAAAATGGAGTTAACAAATGATATTTAATTTTAAGATGTTGCCAAGAAACCCCGGCCCAATTCTCTTGTACATGTTGAACATGCACACTTAATATCAGAAATAACTCTGTTTAGATGTCACAGAATCTAATTGCTAATAATAATTGAATAACCCAGACCGTATAAGCAATTAACAAAAAATATGAACAAAGTCACAGTAGCTAGCCTTAGCCTTATCATACAGGATCAGCAGATGGAATCCATTCGTTTGTAGCAGGATTGCCTTTGCTAGAAGGGTGACTCGCAGACACAGAACTTGTATCTGGATCCAGGTTAAACGCCCTCTCCCTCGATTTCTCAACCTTTATGAATCCTGCTCCAGTCTGCAATGCCGACAAAGGCTTGGTTACAAGCTCATGCACAATTTGGTCAGTAAATTAAGACACACACAAAAGTCCAGAGCAATTATGTACTACCGTGTGGTGTTGCTTGTCGACACAATTGAGATCTTTGTAATACTCTGTCTCTGTAAATTCCTCCCCAGTCTCACTCCCTTCGTATACAACTTTCTGTTTATTGCGAGACAAAAGAAAATGTCAATCAAAAATCAAAGAAAGATCCGAGAATACGTGATTGAACTCTAGTTTTTATTTTACAAAGTTTCCTCATAAGTAACAAAAAAAAAGAGCTTCAACTTTGTAGATGTTTCCGTAGGTTGTGCATTCTTTTCATGTGTCTAAATCTGAACTATTTATAAAACCATATATTTTTTTTTTAATTTTGAATATGTAACTGGTGTTATTTTAAAATGTGAATTGCTCTGAGCTATAACTTTATATTTCAGCATATCTATAACTAGTCTATTGTCAGCCCAAATTTCTTTTTCACCAATTATACTTTATATGCATGTCTAGTGAGGTTTGAATTTAAACCGCGCTTATATGCTGTCATGTGCCATTCATTACACAGAACTTTGAATTTGTTATGAGGGTTAAAGGTTTCTATACCCTAAAATATCTTTGCAGGTTAAGCCTTTCTTTTGACGAGTCAAAATCTAAGCTACTTTAAGCAGAGACATCTACTGAGACTTGAATTTGGATTACTTTGAGACCATCTTGAAATTGATCGTACTGCGCCAAAGCAGCATCAATCTTGTTTACTCTCAGACCACCTTGAAATCTCTTCTAGCACACCAATCGTCCGAAATTATAGATATGAGAGTGTAATGATCTTTAAGCTCAACCTTTTTAACATATGCAAAAAAAAAAAAAAAAGCAGTAACAAAGGTAGTGTAAGGGGATATGTGAATATGACCTGCTTATCTGCCTCAAGTTTTTGAAACTTTTCAAGCTCAGGGATGGTTTCTTGATCAGACACCTTGAGATGATCCGAGTAAACGGTTGAGTACTCGCTCCGTGAGGGTTTAGAGTGGCGCTTGGGAGCAATGTCATCGAAGTACTCTCGAGTCTCTTCCTCTTTTTTCACCTCCTCCTCCGGTGTAAGATGAGCGTCGCTGCGATTCGGCCTCATGGTGCTTGTATAGCTTGTCAGATGTTTTTCCAAGAAATTAAAGATGAACAAATGAGACGGACTATATGATTCTCTTGTTGTTATGGTTGTTGATAGAGAAATATCTCACTGAACCTTATCCTAAAAGGGCTGGAGATGAGTGGAGGGCGATATTGATGGTTAAAGTTTTCTGAAGTTACTATAGTCACATGCCAAGGAAATTAAATCTCTAAGCTACAACATTGCCAAACATATATGCACATATCGAATAGATATTATCAAACA
Organism: Asparagus kiusianus; assembly: GCA_022839385.1. Taxonomy (NCBI): domain Eukaryota; kingdom Viridiplantae; phylum Streptophyta; class Magnoliopsida; order Asparagales; family Asparagaceae; genus Asparagus; species Asparagus kiusianus. The sequence continues at coordinate 446,699 of BQKN01066822.1, forward strand.
ATTATGATTAACGAGGTGCCGAGATAATCATACTAGAAATGAATCACAATCAAATAGATATTATCAGATAACTATGATTAAGGTCTCAATGTCTCCGCTCACAAAATCATATTAGGCGAATCGAACCCCCACTAATTAATGCTTCTTAATTATTTCCATATCAGCTGCAAAACCTAGTATAATTATGCATCTTTGAGAGTTATTTGAAAAAATCCAGCAATTCTCCTTTCCAAATGCAACTACGCATTTTGTTCCCCTTTTGCGAATGCGATTGTATTGTGTAATAAATTTTTATTAAGCATCATGAGTATTCCTCGCTCTGACTGACGGAAATGAGTATTCTGAATATGGGCCGGGGCCTCTGGGCTCCAACCTTTAGTTTGTCTCCTCCTAAAGCCTGATGGAAATTGAAACTGGTTTTGCCCGGTAAAAGCCTAATTTTTGAAATAAGAAACTCCTCGTGTCCACAGTCTTCTGCTTAAAAAAGCTCACCTCGGCATTTTGGAATCCGTACGGTAACAAACTAACAACTAGTAACAAACTCCACGCCCTCCCCCGCCGTAAATCCCCAAAATACCCCCGTCCTCCTCTGCCTATTTGAATCACCCGAGGCTCACTCTTCGAACGGTAACGAACTCCCCCGCCCAAAACCCCGGATACCCGAAATGCCCTTCCCGCCCTCCTCCGCCCTCCTCCTCCTCCTCCTCTCCCTCTCTCTCCTCCCCCCATCCACCCCCAAATCTCCCGCCATCGGCGTCTCCTTCAACCCCAAAGCCTCCGGCGACCTCCCCCCCTCCGACAGCCTCGTCTCGGCCCTCCGCCACGCCGGCGTCCGCCGCCTCCTCGTCCACGACCCCGAACCCTCCCTCCTCAGCTCCCTCCAATACGCCGACATCTCCATCACCCTCTCCCTCCTCCAAACCTTCGCCTCCTGCGGCAACTACACCGAGTACCTCCTCTCCAACGTCCTCCCCTTCCACCCCCGCCTCCGCATCTCCGCCATCCTCCTCGGCCGCGACCCCCTCCCCGACGACCTCATTCCCGCCATCGCCGCCTTCCGGTCGTCCCTCTCCGCCCTCGGCCTCCCTCTATTCCCGGTCTCGACCACCCTCTCCTTCTCCAAAGCCCTCGACCCAGCCCTCCCGCCATCCGCCGCCAGATTCAAACCTCACCTCCTCCCTCTCCTCGAAACCCTAGGCTCCGTCGGATCTCCGATCTACGTCGATCTCTTCCCCTTCGGCCTCTACCCTAAGAGCCACGCCCTCCCTGTCGGGTTCGCCATGTTCGAGCGGTGTGACTTCGGCTACCGCATCGACCCCGGCAGCGCACTGCAGTACAGAAACCTCTTCGACCTGATGGCGGACGCGACGTTCACGGCGCTGGAGACGGCGGAGCACCGGCGGATGGCGGTGGTGGTGGCGGGAACCGGGTGGCCGACCGGCGGTGCAGGTGGAGGGAAGGTGGCGACGGTGGGGTACGCCGGGAGGTACAACCGGGGGCTGGTGAAGCATCTTCGGTCGGGGATCGGGACCCCGATGAGGAGGAGCGGCGTCGATGAGGTTTATGTGCATCAACTGTTTGATGATATTGATCACGATGAGGGTTTGGCCGTGGGGTCTGATCGCTTGGATTTGGACTGGGGAGTTTGGTACAAGAATTTGAGCGCCAAGTATGATCTGGACTTGTCTGGGCTTGGGAGCGGCCGAGATGCGGTGGTGGCGATGCTGACCATGGGCTTCTTTTGGGTGCTCCTGATTCTGGTTGTTGCTTGATTGGGTTCAATTAGCTCCCTTTTTTTTTCCCTCTCTCTCTCTCTTTCGAAATTTCACCGAAGCTCGCAACAAAATTAAAGATTCGATGTCTAAAAATGACTTAGAACCGTCGTTGTTGCTGTTATGGAAAAAAAGTTAGTTTCTTGTGAGAATCGCTCATGATGTAGTTGCACGATTTAAAAGCGTTTCGTTCCCAATCAATTGTTGTAAGAATTTTTCATGGCATAGCTGAAGAGTTTCAAATTGCAAGAAGCGTTGGATGATTTGAACGGCGGAATAGAATAATGGGAAGTTTAATTTGCTGCTCTGAGACGGTGTGTGAGCTGCCTGCACAAAGCTGTTTACTGCTTTGTTTAATTATTATTATTATTATAATTAATACTACTGCTCGTCTGTTATTTCGTAAAAAAATAGTTAACAGGCATAATTATTCATTTGACCACAATTGATGTTTTTCCTCCTCCCTATTGAGTGCCGGGTTCAACGTGCAAGTAAATGACCGAGAAATGTTGTTGCTTATCAAGTGACTGCTTGCGAGAACTGTTCACGGTCAAACGTGCAAGAAGTGTGATTTTAGTGCCTAATTCAGTGCCTTCTCATCGTGTCAAATTCTCATGGGAACTTTTGTCAATCTAGCGGTATTTTTCAGTTTTCTGGATAATTACGTTTACTTGCTTCGCTGCATTCTGTCACACAACAGAGTTGCAATTAATACTGTTTTAGTTTACGACAGTTACATTTTTCCCAGCCGCAAATACAAAAATAAGATGCGTTTCAATTTCTACAAACACAGAAAGGAACTTAATTATCAGTAAACTGTTTTTTTTAAATAAAAATTGGTTCACATTTCTAGACTGCAATTGCAAAAAAAAAACAAAAACAAAAAAAAAATTTACAAAATGCAAAATACAACTGCAAGTATACATCAAAAATTTCACATCGCAAACGACCTAATAGTGTTACAATTACCACTTAATATAACATGAAACGAAATGGACAATATGTCCTGTTAGCAGCAAAATTGGTTCATAGCAACTCTTGATTGTACAGTAGTAAAATTAAACAAGGGGTGATTGCCTTTAAGCAGTCGTCCCAGTACAGGAACCAAGAATCGATGAGGTTATACAAGTACAGATATGCCCCAGAATTTAGAAGACTTGAGGGACATTAGTGTAGTTATACATTTGGAGGTTACTTGTTCAATGAGCCTCTTCTTTAATCCAACAAGATGAAAAAAGCGAAAATTTGCCAGCGCTCCTCAACCGGAAAATATTGAATGATCCAGCTAATATCTCCTACTCAAGGAAATGACTGTTTATTGCAAATTGATCTTGACTGGTAAAATTGACCTGTAGAAGTGTTATTGAACTAAAAAAGAAAATAACATCATTAACAACAAAGTCGCGTGTTACACTCGCACTTCTTTTGCAAACAGTTTTTTGACCTGTCAGGTAAAAGAACAAGAATGAAAAGTCATTATAGGAAACTTTTATGTTGTAATATTGAAAAGTAAATAGAAGATGAAGATCTTGGATATGCATTTCAATGCAAAGAGTATCAAACAACGGTTTTTACACTACCTGTTCCAAAGTCAAAAACATAATTACGTTCCATGAACCTAGACGACCAAAATTTGGAATGAAACCCTTGTAGAAAGCAAGCAGACCCTGCAAGGAGAGAATCATTAATTATCTCAAGTTACATGCTTTGTATTAATATTTGAGCATAGTGATACAACTTATTATTAAGAAAGAACAACAACATTACACAATAATCAAGATGTACTCGAAGGATACATAGTCAATTTTCAATTGGGGAAGGCAAACTTCCCTATCGTAAAAATGAATATCTTGCATGACTCGTGATGACGAATTTACCCTTGTTTACAGGGCCAGTCTAGCTGCTCTTCCGCTCTTTGTTGTTAATATTTATTATTATCACAAGATCAGTACAAAAATTTTCTCCTCCAAATGATAGAGAAGAAGCAAGGCACAAGGTTGTTCATGGTTCTCAATGGCAATGACAGGGTCAATGAAAGCCTTTGATTAAATTCAAAAAGGATTATCATTTTTAATGCACTTGTTGAATATGTGCTAAAACAAATTGATAAGATTAATGGAAAAGATAAATCTTTTGGTCAAAGGTTGGGTTTTTACTCAAAAGGACTTCACTGAAGAACCCAGTTCTTTCATCAGGTCCATAAAACTGGACTGTGTTGCACGGATTTGACAAAATACATCTTTGAAATGTTTCAAATATCTTATCCATCACAACGTAAAATAATCAAAGGAAAAATGGACATAGTGACATACATCATTTTTTAGAGTCTTGACGAAGCAATCAAGTGTGCCTTTGTAGGCTGAATCTCCCATCATTCTGGACTTAACCTGCACAGAGCCATATCCGCCATTAGCTATAATGTGATTTGATGAAGGAAAAAGGTAATGATTTTGAATTAATTAAGAATTGATGTCCTTGATTTTAAATTAAATAGATTAACAACCAATTGTTACCTATCTCAAACATAACAAAGTATTATGTATCTATTTTATTTAACATTTTTCCTCCAATGTCATGCAATGGATAACTGCAAAAAAAAAAGTTGAAGTAGCCAAATTTATAAGAGGATATAATGGCACGAGAATAAGGTCATTTTCTTTTATTTTCCATGATAGATGATGATGAATCTTTTGGTATTGACAGAAACTTTATCAGGAAATGCATTAAATTTTAGGAAAAAGAGGGGGATGAGATTATGTATATTGAAACTGTAGGAATACGCATTAGCCAAAGTAACAAAACATGACACAAACCTTGCAATACATGAATTAACCTGCCTGGGGACCTGCACGAAGTGCCGGCAAAAAAAAAAAA
>BQKN01066822.1:451354-463888 GCA_022839385.1 Asparagus kiusianus
AAAAAAAAAAAAGATCCCTCACAACAAAGAACGTAAGGAGAAGAGGGATAGACATAAGAAACTGAGAGGTACAATCACTTGCTTGGTGTGTAGAAAGTGCTCATTTTCCCTTGATGCTCCCGCCTTGTAACATAGACATCAAGCTTGAGATTGGTAAGTAACCCTTCTCCTACGACTATACTAAGCATGCCTCCGAATGGATATTAACTTACATGTCTGCTAAGTGGCATTAATTTAAATGGAGGACGATATGCTCTTTCATTCAGTATCAAACCAGTGCTAATGGAGGACGATATGCTCTTTCATTCAGTATCAAGCCAGTGCTATTTTGTCTCATGGTGTCGTTCTATAGTAGTTTTCACACTACTCCTGGTCAGTACATCTGCAATAAGAATCTTGGAATTTGTCCTGAAACAAATATAGATAGTATGCTCCCAAATTTCCAATTCATCAATTTGATGCCGTGAAATGAAAGAAGGATATCATCAGAGGAGAAATACACAGAACATTACTCTTACTATATAACTTCCACTGGCCAGCCTTCAGCCAGCACCCTTTCCAACTCCACTATCAGATTAAAAAAGAGAGAAGATACCCACTCTAGGGCCTGACAGAGTGGCAGATATCGATCTCTAGCTTGAATCTGCGGTTAAGCTAATGCTTCTGAAGCTTCAAACATTTTTTTAATTCTTCATCGCTTCATCCATAGTTTTATAGAGTGGTAGAGTTATGTTTATTGATAATTTTATTTTTTTAATATTTTCATCAGTTTACCAATTTCCCCAAAGATTTCAATACATGAGAAGAGCTGGTGAACTAGCTTTGGTTGCTCCTAAAATGTTGATTTCAATACATGAGCTGGATACTTTCTCGTTGATTGGAGCTAAACTGTATCTTCTTTGCTCCCAGTTTAATGCACTCTGGATTGTAATGTTTTAATTGGCAATCAATGTCTCCATCTCTCTCTAAGGTCTCTAACTTGCAGCCAAGTCCACTAGTTACACCATTCTTTAATCTTGTAGTGTTGATGGGAAGACTGTACCTTTTTTGACCCAATTTATTGCTTACTTAGGATTTTAATGTTTGAATTTTCAATCATAAGGCATGTTTCTCCCTCACACACATCTGTAATTGCATCCTTTTTTTTTCCTTTCCCATCCTTTTGAATTTTAGCATATTTTTATTACCTAACCTGCCTTAATATTTAGCTGTCTAGTTTAATGACGGTTCTTTTTTCGTTTTTCAATCTTAATTTTCTGCATCTTCTGTTAGTAACTTAGTAATTGCTTGAATATAATTTATAAATATCTGACAGGGTGTCAAGGCCGAGGAGAGATTCCATGTCCTACTTGTAATGTCGGTCTAGAACCTGGGTTTTACAAGGAGAATCAGATGAGTCAATGTCATGTATGTTATGGGAGAGGACTGATAGCTCATCGAGATGGATCTGATACAATGTAAAGGAGCAATACCATTTCATCACTTTTCTTTTGCATATAATTGTAAACTGGTAAGAAATTCATACTTATATATGTGGTACTGATGTTTTGCAGATGCAACAAATGCAATGGTAACGGGAAGCTACCATGTGTGATGTGTGCCTCACATGGATTAATTAAATGCCAGACATGCAATGGACAAGGTTCTTTACTCACTCGAAACATTGCTCTTGTTAGATGGTAAGCAGAGTTTATACACTGTGATCCTTGCACAAGTGGGTGCTGAAAATATTTAAATCTATCAGCTAAATGATGAACAAATTGATAATATTAGTAAAAACTGGAGCATCTGTACTTTGAATATTCTGTTGTTTTCATTTAGTTGGGTTGGTAGACAGCATGCACTATGATATGAGAATGCCAGGGGACCAACCTTGGTCTACTCGTGCATCCTGCGCTTTTTGAGTGTACAATTTAGCTTCAAAAATATCGTAAGATGAACTTTTGTTTGTCATGTTGAAGACTTGTATACATATGCCTTAACAATATTGTGGGCAACATTATATTAGCTTTCTTATGACATTTCAGCTATGATCACATTAATGATTCTTCTATAGAACTAGAATACCTTTGTTTAGTTGCTTTGAAGATTCTTCACTTAGCATTGCAGGTTTGCAGCCTGTGAGACATAATGAAGTTTGATATAAGTTAGTAAGGCACAAATTTCTGACATCATCTTGATTATGGAATAGGTGCTCAAAATTTCCCAGAACCAATACTTTCAGCCTATCCATGAAATTCCGCAGAAACTAGTTGACACCATTATCATCAAATGATGTTTATTAGGAACAAAATTAATCTTGAAACCTTAATTCTTTGTCTAGGAGGACGCTCTCAAACCGCAAGGTTAGTGCCACCACTGGAGCTGCATCGGTTCCTGATGAGGTATTCCACAAAGCCAGAGGCGTCCAGCTCTACAACACACAAGCCTATCAATGCAATCCTGCATATTTTGCTGATTCATATTTGCTCAACCGCTTCTCATCTGAAGTCATCGCTGACCGAACTCCCATTCCCCCTGCCTCGAGAGTCATCTGTGAGCGTCACACAATCTCAGTTGTGCCTGTAACACGTGTCACCATTGCTCATCGCAATAAAGCCTTCAGTTTCTATATCATCGGAGTGAATAGAGAGGTATATATAAGGGATTATCCTTCGAAGTTCTGTTGGGGCCTCTGCTGCTGTTTGGAGTGGTTGAAAGTATAACATTTCCACCTTCAATTTTTCAAATTGCTGCTACTTGTACGTAATTTTGTTATGATTTATATGCTTGAGTACAATTGTTTCTGTATTTTCATCGTCAGTGTATTATAAGTTTATATATGCAATGCGTGAGTGCATAATTTTGGTTATACTTTTTCTTGTTTTGGACGTTTTTCTGTGGAATTTATGTGTCAGATAATTTAAGAACTGTTGTGTTTTTTATATGTTTTTGGTCTTTGTTAGTTATGACTATTATCACTTATTTATAATTGTTATTTTACGTTTGGTATTATAGTATATCTACGCAAAAGGATCAAATTGCTGAATGCCTATCTGTACTTTAAATTTCTTTATAAATTTATGTTCGTGTGATCATCTGTGTATTTTTTTTTTTTTTACCGCGAGTTTATTTATGAACCGATTGACTGCATATTTTTGGTTATAAATTTTTCTCGAGTGAAACGTTGATTTTGGTCATTATCATCTTATGGGTAATGATTATTATGTTTTCGCCCACTGTTGCTGATTAGAGTGGTTGAATAAACTTCATACCAAGGATTAGTAACATTGTTGGGAATATTAGCTGTTTAGACAATAATTAACACGAAATTAAGTTATAAACATTTGATTATTAAATCAAATAATATCAGATAAATATTATAACACAGAAATAATATAATTCAAACAAAAATTAAATAAGGTTAGAAATATGGCATGATGGTCGAGGCATGCAAGACACCGTCCTAAGAATCTAATTGCCCCCTCTCGTACAGAGCTACGACCTCATTTAAGTCCATAAATCCACAGTTAATATGTTTTAATCTAATTGCCCCCTCAACTCAATCTGGAGCTACATTTGTGTCCACAGGTCATGTGCGTCCCGGCCCGACCGGCACGCGCGTGTGTAGTGTGGAGCATAACCTTTATTTTCTTCTAGGCATAAGAGAGAAGAGAAAGGCTTATAAACATCATTCCTTCCTATTCCATTTCTAATGTGGGACTAAACTTTCCCACTACAATGTCAAGTTTTAAGTTATACTTATTATAACTCCAACATTCTAGTACCCTGAGGCATTGTGTAATTGCACGGGTAATTCTAAAGTTTGCAAATTATAACTCATAAAAAATTTTGGGGTAGTGATTGCGTACCTGGTCCGCAAAAGGTTAAGTCCCTACGGGCATGGCCCGTGATAATTTAGAAATAAATTTATTTTCCGATTTCTAATAGGAATAGTAAAACTAGTCATAATATATAATAATAAATAATTACGCTACCGCTGCAACTAGAACTCTAAGCTGGGCAGAAGTCGGAGTGGACAAAGGATTCTGGTTCTATACATATACAAATAAAACGACGAAGATAACATATATAATCATCAAAAATAATAATACGCTCCTACTGAAACTCTATAGGATTTAGAAATTAATTCCTGCGCGTGTACGTACGTACATTAATACGTGCTATAGCTGCGTCTCGATCTACTCGAAGAGAATCAATCCATCAATGGCTTCGGTTAGGGTCCAGATGGAGAGCCCGAGACCAGCCATCATCATAAGCAATATTTATAAGAGGAATAAAAATTTCATGTTGCTTGCGCGGTTGGCCACGTTAATTATGCTTTTAGTGCCATCCTCGCTGATGCTTCTACTTCAAGAGCAGCACATGATCTCAGAGCTCAGGGTAGATGCGGACGTGACTAATTATGTGGTAATTAATGCCCATTGAAACCTTAATTCGTATTATTTCACTACCAAAAAATGGGTGTATGGGGACGGTTCGTGGGGCGCGGTTTAAAACCGTTCCCTTTGCTACCTAAGGGGACGGTTTAGTGACGGTTCTAACTGTTACAAAAAAAAATCTAAGACAACGCTTTAAACTAAAGCGTTGGGCTTGACTTAGGCCTTAATAAAAATTTTATAATAGGCTAAGGAGACGGTTCTAATTTTCTCATTTCCCACTTCCGCCCTAAAAATTTTATGTTCGAACCTCTTTTCACCTGATCAAAATCAAAACACCTCCTCCCGTCAAAGAGCCCTAGGTCCTTTTCTCATTTCCCACTTCCGCCGCCTCCTCTCCTCGATGGAGCAAAACCGCCGCCTCTCCTTCTCTCCGACCTTCTCTTCCTCGTTTCCCTCCTCTCCTCGACTCCCCACTTCCACCGCCTCTCCTTCTCGCCGACCTTCTCGCCCTTGTTCGTCGACTTCAAGGCCATCCCCTCTCTAGCATCCAGTGATTGGGTACTTATCTCTCTCCTTTTCAATCATCAAACTCTAGGGTTTCAATTTTTCCTTTTTATCTATTTAACAAATTTTTTATTTAATTTTACAAATTAGGGCTTTGTTGTCTTGGTTGATATTTGATTTTAAGCATGTATAATTAATTTTTTGTATTTTCTTTGGAATCTTTGAAGATAATCTGACTATTCTACTCCTTTGGCCCCCAACAATAATAGATGATTTGGTCAATGCTATTAGATCTTAAGGACATATTAGTTGAGTTGTTTTGAGTTTAATTTTAAGCATGTATGGTTTACAATTGTGCGTGATTTGGTTATTGTATAATATGTGGCAAGAATTATTTTTACAGTTGATTTCCACTCTCTTTCATATGCACATTTATTAGATTCAGATTTTTGATCGACCAAACTACTGTGTTTTTGGATTTTAAAAATAGGTTAATTACAGAAAATCCCTCTGAACTTGTCAGGATTTTAAAAATAGGTTAATTACATTTGCTTTCCTTCTCGCCGACCTTCACGCACTTGTACTCGAAAGTCATAAAGTTGTACTTCATGATTCATATTTGAAAACTTATGACACTAGGCTAGATCATATGTACAGGTGTTGGTTATGTATCTTTTTGATGATTGGTCATACTGTTTATCAATGGGGAACCCCTTGTTTTTGAGAAACATGGTTACTCTTCCAATAATGTGAGGATTGCTGCCGCGAAGAAGAACGTCAGTGGATATATATGAGCCTGTTTTTGCACCTTGAAATATTTTTGTTGCTAAAATGGTTTACAGATTGCTGATAGGCGAGATCGAGAGTGAAAGGCTTATGCTAGAATGTTTCAAGCATCAACCAAATCAGGCTCAAATGATGAGGTTACAGAATGCTAATAGTTAGTTACTCTTTTTTATTAGTTGCAGTTGATTAAAAATTGATCAAAGCTAAAAGGGAGGTTCATAGAAGGAAGATGAGGACAATTCTGAAAAAAGATTATTTTGAAATTTAATTAAAAGAGGACCATGTTACTATTTAAAACAACCAATTTTCGGCTCATTAGCATTATTGACCAAAAGTAGGTTCTGTATATAGAAATGATCTTATTACTGTTTTGTTGGTGAAGTTGCTACTCAACTTGTGTGAGTCTAGTTTCTAATTTCCATATACAATTGGCAGATATATAAATGCTACTTAACTTGTATTCCCTTAGGTTATCATCTCCTCTGTATAGCGTGGGTGTCATTTTTATCATGTAACTTGGATAAGAATCAGGCACACCTGGATAATTTTGAGTGGAATTAACTGCGTGTTGACTATCTTTTTTAATGTTTAACAGTGAAAGAAGAATCAAAATTCAGTATTTTAGTTTCATGCATGTTGTCATGATGATTTGCCTTATTATCGCTCTTGGTTGCTTATTATTGTCTACTTGTACAGATTGATGTGAATGTTGGATCTTCGTCCGTTGCAAGAAATGTCGTTGGTTTAGTTCTTGGGAAAATCACAGGCCTTGTCGTTGACCTTGCGATCCTGATTGAGGTCAGTAAGTTTGTAGCTATGCACACACAGAATTTTCCTTAAGTTTGTTTCGCGTACTACCTTATAATTATTGTTACTATTTGTCTTAACAAACCTTATAATTAATATATTATTATTATTCATGTGTATGCTAGAGTAATGCTTATTGACTGATTCTCACTGGTTTGAAACGTTCTTCCAGTCATGAGAAAGACAAGCATGTTGTTCTGTAACTCACATATGAAAGCCAATATGAAATTTTCTTGTTGATCAAGGCTCTGAATTTTGAAAACTTCATGTACTCTGAACTTGTTTGTTATTTCAATTTTAATTTATTTGTATATAGTGACAATAAACTTAGTACAAATAGTTGTAAAAACATTGCGAGCTCTAAGCATGCTTTAGTTATATCTTCCATACCATATTTTGCACTATGGGTCAGTAAGAAGGAACTAAATAAAATTTTAATTAAGATTTAAATAGAAGGAACTCAATGATTTGTCATAAGATTTAAATAGAAGGAACTCAATGATTTGTCATAAGATTTAAATACATCCTAAAGTTTATGATGTATTTGAGATGTAATTGAAAATATACCAGTGTCAGTGAGTATGAAGTTAAAAATTTAATTCATGCAGAAGTGGTGCATAAGATTTATTTTGATTCAAGTAGATGTTTATGTGAAGAGTATTAGGTCAATCTAGAACGTTCGTTGTATAATGTACTATAGTTATTTATACTATTATGTAATTTGATACGTAGATATGTTAGTGCTTTATGTGTACTTTAGTGAAAGTGTGAAACTTAGATGTATGTATCTGGCTAGTCTTCTACTTAACTAGTCTGATATGGCAATATTTGAAGAGCCTAGTATTTTATATGCAATTTATATTTAAAGGAAACTAGACAACTTCAAACACAGAGCACTTTGGATGAAGTTTGAAATTGATTAATCCAAAGTCTCTATTGCTTCATGCATGTGTGATATGCATGTGAGCTTCAACAGGCAGTGACAACGAACTGCTAGTGCATTTGTGGGAACCAAAATTTGCTTAAGCAAAGTGTGCACGTCATAATACTAGTTTTCGTTGCTGGAAAGAAAATCATACTTTGGGATGCATATTCATTCGTTCTTTTTATTCTTAATATTAATAAATTCCAAGTTTCTTGTTGATTCTTAACATGAGAGCTTACTCGTTGATTTATTTGCAGTACCATCCGGATGTGTGCAAAGGGAACAACTGTTTTTTATAGAGAACCCTTGTTGGGGTTTTCTTTTTCTGTGGTAACTGGTGCATATGGTTGTCACGCGCGTGCTTGAGTGTGTTTATGTATGTGGTACTTTCGACACTAATAGATTGCAAGGTCATGCAACTTAAAAAAGGGTATAAATATTGTAAAAAAAATCAGCACTAAGTTATGTTCTTTCAACTCTTATGCAATATGCTTATCTTTTTATCTTAATGTATGCAGGAAAACATCTGAAGATCCATGTTTATCGCTCTTTGGGGGATTTATTTGTTGTGAAGATTTAGAACTTAATCGTCTCAATAGAGACATTTTGACCTTTTGATTAAGTAGTAGCTCTTTGTTTTAATCATGGAGGATTTGTGATATGTGATTAATTTGGTTAGTTTGTGTGTAAAACTTGTGAAGAAGTATCTCAATCCTCTTGCTATAATATTGTTCTTCGTTGTAATGAATTGTTCATTATATTAAGGCTAAAGTTTGGTTAGTTTGTGTGTAAAACTTGGACTATTGTTTCTTTGTATGTGATGGACTGATGTGTGATATTTGGGTGATTTGTTTTGATCAGTAAAAAATGAAAACCGACCCCTTTGGTATAAAAATCGTCCCCATAGATCACAAACAAAACCGTTCCCATAGACAATATAACTGTCCTCTTAGGCCAAGCTCGAAATCGTCCCCCTTGGTATAAAAACCATCCCCATAGAAACCGTTCTCCTTGCTATCAAACTGTTCCCATTGCTTAGAACCTAAAAACCGTTCCCCTTGCTATCAAACTGTTCCCGTTGCTTAGAACCTAAAAACCGTTCCCCTTGATATACAACCGTTCCACTTGCTCTAAACTAAGAACCGACCCCTTAGCACAACCGTTCCCTTATGGTACCAAGGATGACAGTTTACAAATTGTTGCACTAGGAGCATAAACCATCTCATTAGACCTAAGAGCACGGCTGTAAACGAGACGGATGTTGAACCGTCCCCATAGGCCTAGTGTGACGGTTTCCATGCCTAGTGTGACGGTTCACAACCGTTCCCTTATGGTACCAAGGATGACAGTTTTTCCTCTTGTTTTTCCATAGAAAATACTCAAGTTCTTCTTTAATTTGCTAGCTAATCGGTAATTAAAATCCTTACATGAGCGGTGCCAAATATTAATTATCTCCGTGATTTTTAAAAGATACTGATAAGTGATTCCATGCATGCAACCTGGAGGAACTCTATACAATATTCAATGTTAACTTAATTTTTTTGACTGCGACGTTAGGAGAATTTTTTCTAAATATGATAAACTTGTGGGTTTGATTCCTTAATAGTGTTCTTGGTGCCTATTATACTTGTCTTTTTTTTCTTGCCCGGTGTCCATGTTGTTATACATGCGTATATATATGAAGTACAAGTCATATATGTTAGTAGTTTGTAAACTTCTCTATGGCAGTCATGTGTATTGATGATGACTGTTGTTTAATTAATTACTTGATGTTTGTTGTTGGGATTAGGGGTGGAAATGAACCAAATAATTAACAAATAGTTTGATATTAATTGTTCGAATAACTATTCGGTCATATTCGATTCGGCAGGTCGTTTACCAATAAACAAATATTTTTTTAGTATTTAACTTTACTAACGAATGGAATTTAACCAGATGTATATTCGACTCGTTTGTCTATTAAATATTTGTTTAAAATTTGATCACGCATTATTATTTGTATTATTGCACATATGATGTCATATTTTTAACGGCAAAATGGCCAGATTTGTATATTTTCTAGAGGCTTGGTGACATGTTGGTATATTTTCTTTTAGTTCTGTCAGATTGGTATAAATTTTCGACTCCGGCGTCATATAAGCCTTAAATTTGGTCGGAGTTACTGTTCCAACCAGGGCTGATAGGATTTTTTATAAAAAAACCCCCTCATCAAATATAATTTCCTGCTCCTAACCCCCTCTCCCTCCTCGTCCTCATCCTCTTCAACCGGCAGCGGCGGCAGGGGTTGATGCGGAGGGGGCACGGCTTCTTGAGTAGCCGAATGGGACAAAATTGCATCTGGATGGAGGAGCGAAAAATGAATGTTGCTGGAGCTGTGGATGTCCATGGCTCGGATGGAGGGGGATCGGCTTAAAGAGACTACAGCAACTTCCTTCGCTGCAGTGGCATATGACCGAACAGATGGCATGCCTGGATGGGGCACTAGCATTTTGGCACATTGGTATTGTTGGGGGAGGGTGTAGAGCTGATCCGAAGAGGGAGAGGGGGAGGTTTGAGGAGGATGACAGGGTGGCGGTGGATGCTGAGGCAAACAAGTGGTGCTGCTGAAGAGATCGGCGTTGCTGGTGGCAGCGCGACGAGGATTGTGGAGCTGGGCAGGAAGAGAGCAGATGAAGGTCGGCCATGAGCGGGACACTGTGACGGCGCCGGCGTTGTCACTATAGAAAAAAGAGGGGGACATGAGGAGGAGGAGGGAGAGGGGGGTTAGGAGCAGGAAATTGTATTTGATGAGGGGTTTTTTTTACAAAAAATCACATCAGCCCTGGCCGGAACAGTAACTCCAGCCAAATTTAAGGCCTATATAGCGCCGGAGTCGAAAATTTATACCAATCTGACAAAACTAAAAGAAAATATACCAACATGTCACCAAGCCTCTAAAAAATACACCAATCTGGCCATTTTGTCTATTTTTTAACTCACTTACCATTTCTACTTAAGTTTTATATACTAGTTTTAAGACTTAAATAATCTTAAATCTGTTTTCTAATTAAAATTTTAATTAAAATATATACATCATATATTATAAAGAAATATTTTTAATTAATGAATTGTAATATTATATGAAAATCAAATCTTTTAGCAGAATAACTATACTTTGATATTCGATAAGTATTCGTAAACATTCATGAATATTTATCAAGTACCAAGTATTCGAGTTCGAATTCGAAAAACTAGATATATGAATATTATAGTCTGCATTCGAATTCGATAATTTTAAATAAATACAAATACGAACACCTTAGTATTTCGATTCGATCGTTTATCACCCCTATCCCCACCCTCGAATTTCGCTTCTAAGATTAGTTTACATTTATTTATATAGATTTTATAATAATGATTATAACAAACACTTTCTTCATTGTTTATTACTTATATAAGGACTACAAGATTTGGGCCCAACCAAATAGTGAGGGTTTTCACAAATGCATTCAGCCCTCAAAAAACAGAGAAAGTACGTCAACTATGCTCGTTTTTCTTCTTCTCCGTTTGTTAGGTTAAATGCCTGAAACATCATCTTTTTTCCTAACTCAGCCTCTTCTTTATTTGCAGGAAATCCTGTAAAGGCAACAAATGGCTATCTTGTAGTTCATGCCAACGGTGGTTTGAATCAGATGAAGATGGGGGTATTTACCGATCACAGAATTACACGAACGTAGTTTTTTTATGATAAAACACTGCTTACGACTAAAGTTTTTATTGCTTAAATGCAGATATGTGACATGGTAGCAGTAGCAAAACTCATGAATGCAACGTTAGTCGTTCCTTATTTTGATCACACTTCATATTGGAAAGATCCTAGGTACGCAATATTGCTATTAATGCTTTTGTTCATGCCAGCGAAAATTGTTCGAAATCTCTGACGCAAATTTTGAAAAACCATTTTGCAGTGAATTTGGAGATATATTCGATTTAAAGCATTTTATTAAAACTTTGGAAGCCGATGTTCGGATAGTAAAGCGTCTACCAGCTAAGTATAAAGGAATGCAAGCCCACGTTATGAAACCAAGATCTTGGTCTAAGGTAAAGACTCATTATGCGCGCGCCTTATAGTATCTGATACATGAATTTTAATAGCAATTTCGAATTAAAATTGTTACCCTTTTTTTTTTACCTTGGGCAGGCTTTTTATTACCAAAAAGAACTTTCAAAAATTTTGAAGCAGAAAAAAGTGATAGAGTTCGCATTCGCAGACGCTAGGCTTGCGAATAATGACGTCCCACGTCCTATTCAGAAACTTCGTTGTCGAGCATGCTACAAAGCGCTTCGCTTCACAGATAAAATCCAGGAGCTAGGAAATACAGTGATTTTGAGGCTCAGAGCTACAGGGAATCGTTATCTTGCTCTTCATTTAAGGTATGTATATAAGATATATTTATTACAGGAGAAGGGTTACTTCGATCAAATTTAGTCATGATTAAGTTTCGCACAAATTTGAGTTTATTCGACCCCTTCGTCTCCTTATATCCTCATCTCTGTGAGTGTCAGTGACCTTAGGCGAATTTCACAAAATTACAATGACATGTGACATTTTTCAACCATTCTGCCCTTATGTACTTCCTATATCATCTACATTAGCCTTATGAGCTCTATGGACTGATACAGATAAAGTGCATTTAGAGGTTTTATAAGAGTCATTTAACACCATTTTCAACAATTTCCCGTATTTCATTTTAGTTCTTAGTCTTTTTCTCATACAAATTTCTAAACACGCAGATATGAGAAGGATATGCTAGCCTTCACAGGTTGCAATCACAACCTCACCTCGAGCCAAGCAGAAGAACTAAGACTCCACAGACTAAGTGTTGATCGTTGGAAAGAGAAAAATATCAATGGGGATGAAAAAAGAAGAGAAGGGAGATGCCCAATGACTCCAAGAGAGACTGTAAAATTTCTGAAGGCCATGGGATATCCAAGCTCCACAGTGATTTACATTGTAGCGGGAGAAACCCATGGAACAAACAGCTTGGAAATTATCAAAGAAGAGTACCCGCGCCTTTATACACATCATAGTTTAACTACACCTGTGTAGAGTTGGTGAAAAGTCAGAGGTATGCCTCTGGAAGTTGGGCG
>BQKN01066823.1:0-25163 GCA_022839385.1 Asparagus kiusianus
AATATTGTGATGTTGGTAACTATTTACAATGCATAGGCTGTTAGCTTTTGTTTCATTATCCTTCTGTTGCTTAAGGGTTTCATGTGTCTCAAGTAAATTGTATTGCTCAGGTATGCCTGTACCTAGATGTCGTACTTAAACGCTCATTTGGTTAATGGAATTATATTTTTCATCGACCAAAAAAAATGAAGCTGAATGTATGGAATTCAATAGGATTACTCTACAGTATACGAGTGCAATTTTCCCCCCCTTTTATGTAGCTTACATTAAAGGATCATTCCATGATTAAATATTTGCAATTAAAATTACCATAATGACTGTTAGATAATATCATGAGTCACCCTATTGATTAGATATTACATGAGCCACCCTATATGTATGTATAGCCGCCTCCTACAGTGGACTACTGATTGATGGGTTGTCTGGTATGTGTGTGTATATAAACATGTAAATCGGATCATCAATATCAAGTTATCTTCAATACCAACTTAACAATGACTAAACAATATATTTCAGTAGAAACTATCCATAATAAATTGGCTATCCTCACTTAAATCAATCATCATGATCGATCGAATTAATTTCTGATGACATGTACCTCACACATAGACATGTTTCAAGCAATTTTGTCCTTCTATACTATAAATATCTTCTATTATTCTCTCCCCCATCTCATATTTCAAGTATAATTTAGACATTTTATCTAAGTCATCAACGTTGGGATTTTTTTTCATGAAAATCACATTTAAAATAGGTTGAATCGATAGAAACTATATTTGAAGTTTTTTTTTTCAATATGTAAATCACCTTATAATTGAGTTTAGTTTACAAACAACCACTTTTTATTGAACTATGCTCAGTTAATACCATAATTATCCACTCTATCCTCATTAATCACACGTGAAGTTGTGAAACACTTGTTAGACACATGTAACTAGCGAGGGTAGTATGAATACGTTGGGTACTAATTGAGCAAAAATTTGCAAAACAACGTTTGATGGAAAACAGAAGTCAGCTATAAGGTGGTTTACGTATTAAAAAAAACTTTAAAGGTGATTTCTATCGATTTGATATATTTTGAAGATGGTTTTCATGACAAACCCTTGGCCGGTGTTAGCAACAAAGTTTCATCAGTTCATTGTGTTGCAGCGGAGGGGCTTCACAGACACAGAAGATGTCTATACAAGAGTGGACAAATAAAACAGCACACCAGGATTTAACGTGGTTCGGTCAGTATGACCTACGTCCACGGGCGAGAACAGCAGAGAAATTCACTAATCACCAAAGAGAAGATTACAAAGAGGAGATCACTCTCTAATCAGAGACTCACACAAAGAAAGGGACAATACCTTCTATCTCACTCTGTTCTCTCTCTAATTCTTTTTCTACTCAACTGATGAGTTTTCGATGCTTCATTTCCATTCACCCTCACCTCCTTTTATAGGTTTAGAATAATAATAAAAAATACAATGGGGTTGGTGAGGAAGTGATCTGGCGTTGCAAAGTTTGACAAAACATCACAAGGGTTAGGTAAATGAAGACAAATTTTAAAGTCACGTTTCTCACAAATCTCCACCTTGACTTTGAAAATGAAGATCTTCTCTTTACTCTTGCTGTCTCGCCAGAAGCCCCTTACGGGCTTAACCTCCGCTTTGTCGAACTCCAAGCAATTCGAGACAGTGCTCGAACTTGCGCGAAGGTATGGGCTTCGTCATCATATCTGCTGGATTATCTGCAGTACCAATCTTCTCAATCCTGATGACTTTAATTTCTCTGATGAAATGATACCTGACGTCTATATGTTTGGTTCTTTCATGATACATCTGATGCTTCGTCAAATGTATAGCACTCTGGCTATCACAAAATACCGTAGTAACACCTTGGTGTAAGCCGAGATCTTCAACCAAACCTCTCAACCAAATAGCTTCTTTCACTGCTTCTGTCACTACCATATACTCTGCCTCTGTAGTAGACAAAGCAACTGTCGACTGTAGAGTCGCCTTCCAACTAATGACACTACCTGAAAGAGTGAATATATAACCTGTCAGGGATCGTCTCTTATCCAAATCACCCGCATAATATGAATCAGAATAGCCAAGTATTCTGCAATCTGAGTCTGTGTTCCTGCCAAAATACAAACCAATATTAGCAGATCCTCTCAAATATCTAAGTATCCATTTCACAGCCTGCCAATGGACCTTTCCAGGCTTATCCATGTACCGACTCACAACACTGATTGCATGTGAAATATCTGGACGGGTGCAAACCATCGCATACATAATGCTTCCAACTGCACTCGCATAAGGAACACAAGACATGTACTGCTCCTCCTCCTCAGTCTGAGGTGACAAATCTGCTGAAAGACGAAAATGAGCGGCAAGCGGAGTCTTCACAGGCTTGGCATCAAGCATGCCAAATCTCTCCAACACCTTCTTGATGTATTTCTCCTGAGATAGGAATAAACTTCCTTCTCGCCTGTTCCTGTGGATCTCCATCCCCAAAATCTTCTTTGCTGCTCCCAAGTCCTTCATCTCAAACTCATCTTTGAGTTGAGATTTCAACTCGTTGATTTCTGACATATCTTTAGCTGCAATCAACATGTCATCAACATACAAAAGCAAATATACAAAAGAACCATCATTGAGCTTTTTATGATAAACACAACTATCATATTTACTCCTAGAGTAACCATGCTCAATCATGAAAGTATCAAATCTCAAATACCACTGCCTCGGAGACTGTTTCAACCCATAAAGAGATTTCTTCAACCTGCACACATGATCTTCTTTACCTTTAACAATAAATCCCTCTGGCTGATGCATAAAGATCTGCTCCTCAAGCTCGCCATGTAGAAAAGCTGTCTTCACATCAAGTTGCTCAAGTTTCAAATTAAAATGAGCAACCATGGCAAGCAACACGTGAATTGAGGTGTGTTTTACAACTAGAGAGAATACTTCATTAAAGTCCACACCTTCGGTCTGACTGTAGCCTTTAGCTACCAAGCGTGCCTTGTACCTTACAGAATCTGTATCCGGAGCTCCTTCTTTCTTCTTGAAGACCCATTTACAGCCAACGATCTTCTGTCCCCTTGATGGCTTCACTAGCTCCCATGTCTGGTTCTTGTGAAGAGACTCCATCTCTTCAGTCATCGCAACAGTCCAATTTGCAGCCTCATTGCCACTAATAGCCTCCTTGTAGGTAGAATGTTCTGGAACCTCAATCGATTCTGCTACACTCAAAGCATAAGCAAGCATGTCTGCATAGCGTTGAGGCGGTCGGATCTGCCGTTTTGTTCTCCCGGTGGCAATATTATACTGTTGCTCTTGCGGTGTATCAGCATCTGAAGTTGAACCTTCCTCAGTATCAACTGGTTCAACATGAGCGCCCTCAAGCACTCTCTTTGAAGTTGAGCTCTCTAGCTCCACCTGCTTGCTAGACTCCTTTTCAGTACCTGTAGTATCAATAACAAACTCCTTTCTCGGGTGAAGCATGGATTTTTCATCAAAAGTAACATCCCTACTAATAATAAACTTAGGTGACTTGGGATCAGAACACCACAATCTATATCCCTTCACCCCAGTAGCATATCCTAGAAAGATAGCTTTCTTTGCTCTGGGTTCAAGCTTACCATCATTAACATGAAAATAAGCAGAGCAACCAAATACTCTTAAATGAGAGTAATTAGCAGGGGCATCAGACCATACCTCTTCTGGAGTCTTAAAATTAATTACTGTAGAAGGAGATCTGTTTATCAAATAGCAAGCTGTATTGACTGCCTCGGCCCAAAAGTCTTTTGACAAACCGGCATTAGAGAGCATGCACCGAGCTCTCTCCAAAAGTGTTCTGTTCATCCTTTCTGCAACTCCATTTTGCTGTGGTGTATGTCGAACTGTACGATGACGCATAATACCTTCATTCTTGCAGAACTGGTCAAACTCTGTGGAACAAAACTCCATCCCATTGTCGGTTCTGAGGCGCTTCACTTTCTTTCCTGTTTGCTTCTCAATCATAACCTTCCATTGCTTGAAGGTTGCAAACACATCACTTTTATGCTTCAAAGGATACACCCAAACTTTTCTGGAATAATCATCAATCAATGTTAGCAGAAAACGAGCTCCACCTTTTGATGGAACCTGAGAGGGACCCCAAACATCTGAATGGATATAATCTAAAGTACCCTTGGTTCTGTGGACACCGGTACTAAAGGATACTCTATGGTGTTTGCCGAAAACACAATGCTCACAAAAGTCTAATTTGCTAGTTTTATGACCACAAAGCAGACCTTGTTTGCTTAATATATCCAGTCCTCTCTCACTCATATGCCCTAACCGCATATGCCACAAACGTGTAGTGTCAAAATCTGAATCCTCTGAGGATGACACTGCTGCAGCACCTGTCACTGTACTGCCTTCAAGGATATAGAGGGTATTTACCTTCTTTCCTTTCATCACAACAAGAGAGCCTTTACTAACTCTCAAAACTCCACCTTCAGCCGAAAACTTAAAACCATTTGAGTCAAGGGTGCCTAAAGAAATGAGGTTCTTCTTTAACTCTGGAATATGACGAACATTGCTCAATGTTCTAACAATACCATCATGGGTTCTAATCTTAATTGATCCGATACCAACAATCTTGCAAGGCATGTTATTTCCCAACAAGACATTCCCACCATCGATAGACTGATATGTGACAAACCAATTCCTATGCGGACACATATGATAGGAACAACCCGAATCAAGAACCCACTCATCTTGTGAATGAGTATTAACACTAACTGAAAGAACTTCATGTGAACTAGAAGACTCTTCAGTTACAGTGGCAACTGAAGGTTTCACCTCCCCAGACTTCGACTGTGAATTATCCTTTGCTTTGAGCGTTGGCCAATTAGGTTTTATATGCCCATATTTATGACAGTAATAACATTCGACATTTCTTCTTGGCTTGGACTTTGATCTAGACATGTTTCTAGATTTGCCTCTACCACTAACACCCTTTTCAGGACGACCACGAGCGAACAAGCCTTCAGCTTGAACCTCTCCTCCTACGACAGACACTTTCTGCCTTAACTCTTTTGAATGTAAGGCTGATTTGACATCCTCCAAAGAAAGTGTATCTCTACCGTATAATATGCTATTGATAAAATTTTCGTAGGAATGAGGTAATGAACATAACAAGATGAGTGCTTGATCTTCTTCATCAATTTTAACATCAATATTCTTTAAATCCATAAGAATAGTGTTAAGTTCATCTAAGTGGTCTTTAATTCGCATACCTTCCTTCATGCGAAGGGTGAAGAGGCGTTGCTTCAAGTAAAGCTTGTTCGTCAGAGATTTCGTCATGTACAAGCTCTCCAACTTGAGCCATAAGCCGGCGGCGGTATCTTCATCGGCAACCTCCCGCAGGACCTCATCGGCCAAACAAAGTTGTATGGCACTATGCGCCTTCATCTCCAGCTCTTCTTTCTCATCATCGGGCATAGATTCCGGTAATTTATCCTTTCCGGACAAGACTTTGAACAGTCCTTGTTGTACTAGGAGAGCCCTCATTTTTACTCTCCACAAACTGAAGCTGTTTTTCCCATCGAATTTCTCCACTTTGTACTTCGCAGAAGACATCTTAAAGCCAACTGGAACAGTAACTGTATTTATGAACAGTAACCGTATTTGCGAACAGTAACCGTATGTATGAATAGTAACAGTACTTTTGAATAGTGCCGTACACGTGAATAGTACCCAGTGCCTTTAAAGAGTAAATGATAATCTAACTTATTTTCTGATGTGGAGGATCCACTTTTAGTGGCAGCCACAGAGCATACGATAAATAGATATACGTACTCTAAGCAGGCTCTGATACCAGTTTGTTACAGCGGAGGGGCTTCACAAACACAGAAGATGTCTATACAAGAGTGGACAAATAAAACAGCACACCAGGATTTAACGTGGTTCGGTCAGTATGACCTACGTCCACGGGCGAGAACAGCAAAGAAATTCACTAATCACCAAAGAGAAGATTACAAAGAGGAGATCACTCTCTAATCAGAGACTCACACAAAGAAAGGGACAATACCTTTCTATCTCACTCTGTTCTCTCTCTAATTCTTTTTCTACTCAACTGATGAGTTTTCGATGCTTCATTTCCATTCACCCTCACCTCCTTTTATAGGTTTAGAATAATAATAAAAAATACAATGGGGTTGGTGAGGAAGTGATCTGGCGTTGCAAAGTTTGACAAAACATCAAAGGGTTAGGTAAATGAAGACAAATTTTAAAGTCACGTTTCTCACACATTGTATAATTCTGCAGTCTTAAAAATTCACAGAGCGATCATTAGAAAAGTATGATAGTTTTGTCTAAAAATCCAAAAGTTCATGGTAATTTTATGAACTTAATCGTTTAAAATGATTTCAGTTTTTCTCTTTTGTTGTCTTATTTTAATTGGATATAGCATTCGATAGTTTTTAAATTACAGTATCATATTACCAATAATGGCTTTCAGGCCACTGCTTGAACAGTCATACACACTCATTTTTCTTTGCTCCATGGAAGAAAAGCTGTGAGCCTGAACATGAATCTAAAATATCTCAAAATTAAAACAAGAAAACTTATCTGAGTTAAGGGTCATGTATAAAAGAAACTGGTTTTCCCCTTGCTGCGATCTTCTCAAAATTTCCAATAAAACCTGGGAACATATCAGTTCACAATTGTCTGATAAAGAAAGAAGATAAGTGGCTTTTAAGATACATTACAATACATTCCAAATGGTACGCTCGATTGAAAAATGGTGAGCTCCAGCTTTATATTTACACTCTATGACAAAACTGTTAACTTCTACATACACACTGTTGTCAGCCTACAGTATACAAATATATAATGGAAGACCTTATGCATAAAATGAAGACCTTCCACTTTCTCCCTCTATGGCAAAAACAAAATACAAAGTAAAAAAAAAATTTTCCTGCAGCTAGTGTTGAATGCCTGTCGCTTTAATGTCATGATTGCCAGAAAACATTAGGGTCATTGCTATACAATGAACGATCCTGGATCTCTAAATTAGCGACATGCCAATCGATGAGTCGTGCTTGGAAACATTTACAGAACAGCAATAGAACTGGAAATAACCACCATCCACTCTCCTCCCTGAAAAAATCAAAACAAAGAAATTAAAATTCGGAATAATTCTGGATTGATTTACAGATCAAAAGGGTAGCGAGATATCTACTTACGCCCCAATATTCCAGGGTTGTGAGCTCTGGTGTTTTCGGGCAGATGATTTGTAATGAATAAACCCACAAATCAATGCCACAACCTACGCACAAGAAGCACTTTAAGAATATTTAGATAAGAAACAAAGCATTGCATAGAGAATCTCAAATAATCATGGGATTAGCAATATACAAAAGGGTTCATTGCCGACAGACCCCTGGTACTATCCCCAAATTTCACGATAGACCCCCTGTACTTCTATTGTTGCATATAGACCCCTTGGGTCCCAACTCCGTTAGTTTCACATTAGGATTGGGTTTCATGAACTGAACCGTATGGGCTTCATAACTGATTTACTTACCATAAATTTGCATAATTATCATCAGATACAATTAATTTATTTAAATGGGAAAACTAACAGTTGAGAAAACAGAGGGTCATTTGCAACAATAGAAGTACAGCATGTCTATCCACAATTAATCCTATACCAAATAGTGGGACAAAGAAAAATAAAAAACTCATACGTGACATTCTTAATAAAGATAATTAGTTAACTCATGTTAAAGGTTGAAGAACTCACGACATTAATCACAGATGTGATGTTCCACTGAGCATACACACGTGAGAGACCTGCGGATCTTCTTGGTCCATGACTAAAAAGTGCGTTAATGCCAGCAGGAAATGGTGACAATATGCCCAGAGGAAGAACAAACAAAACCAAGAAAGCATCCACCAAAGAAAAGGAATACAGCTGGAGTAATGTAAGCAAAACTAAACTAAAATCTCCCAGGAGCAATATTGAGATAAACAAACCAACAAGATCCTGCAGGACCAAATGATGAACAAGAGTTAACAAAATAAAACCAATCTATATGTTACTATTTACATGCAAAATCTGAAAACTTTTTGCTTTTCAAGAACTGTGATAAAAGAGTCCAAATTAATCTGGAGATAAATGATGCACCTGGTGTCCAACAGGTTTTGTATTGTACAAGACAAGTGATACCGGATAGAAAATATCTTTTTTATCTTTGAGCGTCCGCAAATTATAAGGATCTAAAATCCCACCATTTATTCTTTTACGCATAAAGAGAGGCTCCCTAAAATTCAAAAGGTCTGCTTGGTTAACTCCATGGAAGTTGTCATGCCTGCAAGAGACAAAAGTGAATGATAGGCAATTCCATGACTTTAATTAGATCCATGGGAATGAACATGAGCATCAGATATAGGACTTTAAATTACAAATCAACCTCAACGGTATTTCACTTTTCACAGTTCTAGCAGAACTGTCAACTGCCATTGCGAGAGATCCATCTTCTGCAGCATATACTACAAGACCAAGCTGGCAGTAACCAGATGCAGTAGCCTGAAACCATGCAAGTTCGACCATAATACCATGCATACTTAGAAAAGGATTTGCATGAGTTTCAAGCCAGCAGATTATTGGTAAAAGTGTTTTCTTTAGGTGCCCACGACGAACTAGACGCAACTGTGCATTCAGTCCAGCAACAAGTCGATACCATATAGTTGGTGGTACTGCCTGTAAGTAAAAATGTAGAAAGCAGATTTTCATAAATAGAAGTTCCCATGCATGAAAAAGAGAGAAACTTTAAGGTATATACAGAAGAATCAACCTGACTCATAAGGCTAGTGAGCACATTATCACTATTAAGTGAGAAAGGAGACATGTAACTTCCATTTCCCCCAAAGATTAAAGACATGGGAAACCTTTGATATAAACGTGGAGGAAGATCAGCTCGTTTTTCATCTCCACCCAAATAGAAGTCCACATATCCTAGCAATAAATCTGGGGCTGCTGCCACCTGCTTGTACATAATAAAAATTTACATGCCAATGGC
This sequence comes from Asparagus kiusianus, assembly GCA_022839385.1. NCBI lineage: Eukaryota > Viridiplantae > Streptophyta > Magnoliopsida > Asparagales > Asparagaceae > Asparagus > Asparagus kiusianus. The sequence goes on from BQKN01066823.1 coordinate 9,062, forward strand.
AAAAGTGTAAACATACAGAAAATTAATAAAAAATCAACTGCAAAATAGTGAAGTATCACAGAGATGAAAACATTATATGTTACCTTAAGCCCTTCATATAGTGCACGTGAACGGCATGACCGTAGGCATGCATGGTCATACTCTGAACGGACAAATTCACGAAGTTGCTGTAGTTTCTTTCTCCTGCGCCATTGCTGCCATGACCAGGCAAAAGGATATGCAAGAATAAGCAGGATGCTATATATTGATCCCTCCCACCACTGATAAGCAGCTAAGGCATTGATCTCCTCCACAAATCTGTTGAATGCATCCTCATACCTGAAATTTGATTTTACCAAAAAGATTTGGCATGTAAGTTAAACAAATGGCATAAACTAATTTTGGGAACACCAACAGCTTTTTCAGAGGCCAATATCAAGGAGATTCGTGAAAAAAAATGCCTAGAAAATGGAACTAAGAAAGAGGAGTACACATACACAATCTCCATTACTTGTTCTGGTGGAGAGTGTGGAAGATGCCATGGTTCACTAAAGGTATTTGGACCCATAAAATACATTCTATGTACATGGTTCTGGGACTCCTCCACCCTATTAGTTTCCAAAACCTGTATGGAACATTACAAGGTGAGCTAAACTTCATCTGACATGCCTAAAAAACAGTAATAATCAAGTACAAATAAGTAATGCAGGTACCTCATTCAGTGACTCCAGAAATGGGAATGAGTGATCAATTTGAGATCCATGTTGAGTTGGAGCAGGCCCAGGTAATTCATCATTACCCACAAATTTCATCCTTGCAACACTCAATACTAGAGCTAATAGAACAAGAAGACTGAAGAGAAGAAGACCAAATAGCCACGGCCCACCAAAAGTATATATTAACTCTTCAAGAGCAGTATAACAAAGTGGCATATGATATCTATCAGACACGCACTTATATGGACAAGGGGTTTCCGCAACACCACCTGTTAAACGGGGATAGTAAGAAACTATGACAGAACCAACAAGCCAAAACTGGCATGAAATAGAGAAAAGGAATTCCAAAGTCAATTTATAAATGGTAAAAATAAAAATAAGGTGCCAGCTTATTTTTCCACGTTGCTAGTCATGTCGGAGCATGTGAATCTCACCACTCCTCTCTCTTGGCAGCTCATATCCAATCCCCTTTGTGGATATTACTAACACTTAAAACAGGTGCATTGAATGGATCCTGATGGTTAAATATTAACATTATGAACCTAATTACGTGCTAACTAGCATCTGAGTATCAGGCCTCTGTACAGAAAATCAAGGAAGGCTTAAACGCTTCTTATTAATATACTTTGGAATTTATATCCCATCGGAAATTAGTAATAGACTACAGGACAAAGAAGTACCTCGAACAGTAATATATATGGCACGATGGGGAAGATCATCAGAGGGGCACGGGTGACAAAGAGAATCGTCTGATCCACTAACATTCTTGAAACTTCCCAATGGACATTCCTGGATTATCAATAAAATTTACTACTATTATTAAATGTGAGGAGTGTTGAAAGGTTGTACCAACTACCAAGCAACACTATGAAGAAGATAATTACTAATGAAAACAGTAATGTTCATGCATACAAGTTTGACTATGCAGGTAAGTTAAAATGTTCTTGATTCATAGGAAATAAATGCAACTCCGAGAGTCAACCTTAATCAGAATTATCTACTATATGATCATTGATTCATTATATAATCCAGCAAGAACAAGCAAAAATAATGTCTGAGCTTCCAGAATCTGGTTTGCGATTATGTGGGGGAAAATATGTATGAGGTGATGCCCCATTTTGCTAAATGAGCTATCAAGAGAGCCATGTGGTGACGCAAGCCCTTCTAGTCACATTGGAAGGTGTGGGCCTCACCACTTCTATCTCCTGATTGTTCATTTTGCTTGATGAGCCACCACCTCATACTTGGCTCATTGTATGGTATGGAGGGGGTAGGCTTAACAGGCAGGGTACTTCATGTCACATTATGCTTGGTAGTGATGCATCATCTCAATAAATCTGTATGTATATGCATTTGTGCTGAGATACATACATATTTATGCAGCAGAAACATGTAAAATCCAAGCATTTTGGTAACATTAGCTTGCTCTTACAATAGTACTAACTATAACACCCTAATAGGATACCTCAAAGTTCACTCTGCAAGCTTTATGCCCCCAGTGCAAGTCTAGAGAACCACTAGTACATCAGCATAACACTACTAAATGCTAAATGAGAAAATGTAAGAACAGTTCCACTAATAAGAAATATTATTCTTCCTTCAGTTCTTGGATGAATCAGGAATACTCTTCCAATGGATCACAGACTCACACGTATTATAGCTAAACTTGGATGGGTTGCAGAATGTTACAATCACAATGCAATGCCCCACATCACCCATATGAAAAACACATCATTCGTTTTTGAAGCAATGAATTATAGAAAACTCAAGAAATAATAGAATTATATGAAACTATATGACAGAGGTACCTCGCAAAAAGTCCCATAAAGCCCTTTTGGGCAATCTTTTCCTGTAATGGTCCCACTTTCCCCTGCAAGGCCTTGACCCCGGCTAAAACCTCCCCTAACAAAGAGAAAAATATTACAGAAGTCAGATGATTGCCATAACAAGATCATACTAGTCACAACATAGTACGGAGAATCAGAGAGTTAGGAGACCAATATAGCAAAACCCATGACCCTAGTTCCTGCTGCTTTTGTAATACTTATTCAAACTATCTCAAATTATCTTTTATCATCCTATCCTCAATTCGCACTATCTTTAACGTCTTAGTGAAGTTCATACTGAGACAGATTGTATTAACACGATTGATTCTTTAAGAACCAAAAGGATTCATCATATTGTTAGTTAATCACATGCTTGTATTGTGATATTGTATCAATAAAACACTAAGCTTTCCATTTTTAAGAGGTAACTTTCATACAAAACAATCCATTAGTTTCGAGATGTGTAATGAATGTCTCGACACAGAAACATGAAATAAGCATCAATGTAGAATACTTGGTGCACACAAATTATGTCATCTATCACATTCTGTAGGATCTCATTCAAGAACTTCAGAAATATCCATTACACATCTTGAATGAATAGTTGGTGCACAAGAACTGTGTCGTAAGACTCATAACCTACAGGTTTTCCTAATTTGTTTGGCATTGATAGACAATATAAAAATAATTTGAAAAGAACAATAAGAGAATTTAAGCCAAACCTTGAGGTTATATTTCCAGTAATACTTGCAATGGGATAATATTCATCCCCTGTGGGGACGTCAAGCCAATGGAAGTGAATTCTACCCCCTCCACCACCACCTGCACCACTAGGACTACCAAGACCACCAGCACTTGAAATAACGGATTCCTCACCAACCGTCAGCATGTGCAAAAAAAGAAGAATGGTACCCCCAGATCCACCACCAGGACCTCCGCTCGTAGTAGCATAACTAAGCCATCCATCAATTTCACCAAAACTTTCTCCATCTACTTTTACTGAGCCATAAACTGATAAACTTGATAAGGAATGCTCCATAGAACCCATTACTACAAGCGAAAAAGGTCAGGGATAGTTATTCAGACAGAAAAGATGAGAAGATTGGAGCCATGCAAAAGAAGATATCAAGAACAGTAACAACATTGAGAAGGATGTATCAATTGCAACTGGAAAAGATTACTGCAGCAATCAAAATGGTGCACTTATGTTAAACAGAAAAGAAAGAGTGCAATTACACAAGCACCAGTGATCTTGGTCACAAATTCATATACAAGGACCGATATAGACATTGTAACCTATGTCAAAGTGTACCATGGACTAAAGGAATTATTGAAGTTTTTATAAAGTCCACCTCCACTGGATAACTAATACATGAATGACTCTGTGAATTGGATCAACATACAGCTAGTATTTGATAGTATGTGAAACTCCTAAAAATAAGAGGGCAACACATCGTAGTTAGCACTATCAATGACACAGTACATGATATGCGTTAGCATGTAGTTTACTAGTACATGCTGCATAAACTGCATATGCAGCAACATAAGACATCATGGCTATTTTGAAGGCGGGAAATAAAAAAAACTCAGACAATAAGGAAATAGAATGCTTGTCAATGGATGCAAATGGAATGAGAAATGACTATAAAGGCCACTTAAAGTGAATGAGTAGCAAATATCTAAATTAATAACTACAAAAACAAAACAATTTATTGACTAATTTCCCCAGCAAGTACAATGTAACAACATGGAATGATGCTTCTATAGAGGGAAAAAAAAAGGAAATTTTGAAAGCAAGTTAGAGAGCATAACCTAACTCAGTGTCTTAAATCTTGCCATATGACATGACTGTATCCATAAATCAACGCAAATTGAAATGAACACAGTAAATTACATTATAAAAACAGATGTAACTTACTATGGATATTCTATATGGGAGTTTCCTATTATGCAAAGCTCCTCTTGGCTTTAGAAGCAGATTTTAAAAACCAGATATTTTGCTATTTCTAAGTGGAGATCTGTTGCTCGAATTCTTCAAGTGCTAGATGACTGTGTTGTCAATGGAAAATTTAAGATTTCCCTTGCTTATCATGCCTTGCTTCCAATACTTCTACAGTTTCTTGGCATAGTACTATCTGGAGTAAGCTCAATTTGTCAAAAGGCTAATAAATTTTGACAGATCGGTAAAGTTTGGGTTAAACATAGCGTCATAGCTAACTCTTTATGATTGCTCTGCAATGAATATCCTGAGAGCCATTATCATCTATTTTTTCCTGTTTCTTATGCTCCTCAATTTGGAATGAGATAATACCTTGGTTTGGTTTTTTATTTCAAAGTTGTAACTGGGATGCTATTCTCCAGTAGTTTACTGCATGTGTGAGGGATTACAACTATACTCATAACGTTTGAAGGCTAGCTTCGGCTTGTACCATCTATGCTGTTTGGCACAAGAGGAATTGCCGCATACACACAGATGCTAAGAGGCAAGTTGATGTTCTGACCAAAGTTATTAAGATCAATATACTTATGATCCTTCTTCATGCTCCTATTCCTGACAATTTTCGGCCTTGGATATATAGCTTGTGAGAAATATCAGTTTTACATTCTTTTTCTTTCGAGTTTTCATGTTTTATTTTCTATGTTTTGTATGCTCAGGTATGCCTAAGATTCGTGATGTACTTGAACTTCTCTACTAGATGAATGCAAATTTTCTCATTGACCTAAAAATAAATAAATAAATAAATGTGGGTTAGAGACTACTAGAGAAACTAATTATCTAAACATCAGCAGATATAGTAGAACCTTCCAAACCATAAAAGAACACAAGATACACGGAGGACAGGATGCACACAGCATTCTTCAAGTTAAAATGTGTCAGAAATAGTTCGAACTTTAGACCCGATAACCACCAGAATTCTTTATGTGCCTGCACATGTGGATGCATAATGATTATATGCAAAATGGTTAGCTTTTATGTGAACATCGCATGATTGCCTAATATGAGAATGTGATCGTGGTTTCCAACCGCCAACATGTATTAGCCGTGTAAATCACATTTTTGACCTTTACACAACAAAAGAATAAAGGTCAGATAATACCTATGATACCCCCACCAGCAGTTGAAGACATCACACTGTCATTACCGCTGCCGCTACCGAGCTCGCAAGGTAAAGCAGCATCTCCATACGTCATGCCACCTTTCACAATAGTACCATTTGAAAAACCATCTCCACCTCTACCTCCATGCCCTCCACCACCTCCAATGCCATAGCTTAAAAAGTTTCCTCTGCCAACCCCACCTTTACAGCCTGCAAACACTTTCAAGTTCTTTAATAAAAATTTATCTCTGTTTTTTCGAATAATGAATTAGCAAAGAAATTTCTTGGCATCCCAACAATCTGATAAGCATAAAACAAATGTATTGTGGGTCTACAAAGATAAAATATCAGATTTCACCAGAATAATTTAATGCATCAATTACCCAAAGCAGATGCACTAATCGTGCCGGATGAGTACACAGCAACATTTCTTGCCATGTGAAAATGGATTACAGCTCCTTGTACAAGCCCGGCAATACTAATGTCCTCAACACGACAAATCTGCACAAACAGTTTTTCACACTTAGAAATATAAGAAAATCTAGTGACAGTAATTAGATATATGTGAATGAAGATCTAGGTAAAACAAATGTATATACCTAAAATGTAATGGGATTTCAACACTATTTTTCACAAATTTCAAAAAAGTTCAAAAAGAGATAATAGAGAAGCACCTGAAGTGTGAAAGATAGAGTGGAGTTCACATTACAATCTTCAGGTGGATGAATTAACTCAATAGGGCAATCTTGAAGTTCACAATTAAGTTTAGGCGCCCTAATACAAGTATAAAACAAAATATATATGCATACGATCAGTATATAAATGGGAAGAAAAGAAACAAAACAGAATGGCAAATGTTTTCCCTAAGCTATGTCACACTTACATGTCATCATTTGTTGCATTTATGAGTGGACCACGTAAAACAGAACCAGGTCCAACCTACAAAAGCCAAAAGTGTCTAAAACACAAACAAAACAAGCATAACAACCAAATCCCAGGGAATAGATATTCTCAACATAAGAAATACATTTATAAATTCTGTCGGAAATAATGGAACACATTATCACAAGAAGAAAGTAAGAATTAACTGAAAAGAGTTGACTCCAATTCAGAGTAAACAGATAAAAGAGATCATTATTTAAACAATCGGATCATTCAAATTTGCAACTAAGCTTAGTGGAAAACTATCTCGAGCTTAGTGGAAAACTATCTCGAGCTTAGTGGAAAACTATCTCAAACTTCCAAATCAACATAAAACTATAACATACTATCAGAAAATTATCATTAACTAAATATCTTGAGCTTTTATTTATGTTTTATTTTATTAAGTACTGTTAATTTTAGATGAAGTCACTGAATTACCATGAACTTTACGTGATTGTCACATAACTACCACGAACTTTCAGGTACCGTTTCACAAAACTATCATATACTTTTGTGATAATATGGGGTCGTTGATTTGAAGTAGTTTTCTCTAAATAAAAATAAAGTACAGTACATTTTTGCTGCAAAGCCCCTAGTAGTGACCTCAAAGTCAATAAAGCCCCTAAACTTCACATTACAGTTTTAAAAATCCCTTAAAGCATTATTTTAATCTATTTAGCGCCAAAACTTTAAAATACATTTCTGAAAGGCCCATAAACTATTATTTTTAGCTATTAAGCCCCTATAGTTTTTATTTTCATTCTATTTAGCCCGCATGATGGTTCAACATAGCCATAAAAGGGTATAATGGTCCTATTGAATTTGTTTTTTGGAGGGGAAAATAATCATTCTTTGGCTATCATTCCCGCCGTTTACAGTCACTCTTTGTTCACTCAACTTCCATTTGATTTTTCCATAAAAAAATCATGGCTACTTCTTCTATTTTGCTTTTTAGTTCATTTTGAGTATGTCAAAAGTTGTTGTTGGTTAAATCCACCAAATTCAATTACACAAACTAATCGTCAGATTAAGATGCTGGATATTTGTTTTTGAAGAAAGGTGACAAGACACCATGAGCAGCCTTTGGCTTTAGCTTCGTTGAGGATTATTAGTCTTCGGCTTCAACTTCTCAAGGTCTCAAGAGGCTCTCATGGCAACAGTCAGCATTGAGGTCTCGCAAGTCTCTAATGGTGGCGGCAGCTGACAGGGCAGCGGGGCTTTGGCCCTAAACGAACTCTCCCAAGTCCAGGAGGAAATGGATCAAATTTCGCCCTCACCTCCCCTAGTTCCAACATAAAGTGATCTTAATCATCCCACGTGAAAGTATGACATTCTATTTACGATTTTCCCATTTTAGCCTTACTGAAAATCATAATTTTGGTGGTGGTGGTGTTCGGGGCAGAGCACTGCCATGGGGGCTAAAAATAGAATGAAAGTAAAAACTGTAGGGCCTTAGTAGATTAAAACAATAGTTAAAGAGCTTTTTAGAAATGTAATGTAAAGTTTTAGGGGCTTAATAGATTAAAATAATAGTTTAAGGGCTTCCTAGAAATGTAATTTAAAGTTTAGGGGTCTAATTGAATTCGAGTTTCCTAACAATTCATGCCAGTTTTCTGAAATTTACCCTTAAAAAGGACAAAGGACTCGACCGCAATCATATACAGAGAATGCAACATAAATATAGAAGTCTTAGTTTGCAGCAACCATGAATAAATCCAGGAGAGCTATAGCCTTGCTTACGTTTATGCTATAGAAAAGCGACAAGATCAGGCGTTGTGCTTCAATCATATCCCCAGTCCCAGTTAAGTTTAAGAGACCTTGCCCACGAACTCCAAGGTTTGCATTAGAGCTTATAACAGAAGACTCCTGAGATAGATATATTAGATCAAATTTATAACATTACGAGCAGTAATACGTTAGTAGGCAGTAAGTTGACAAGCTAAGATACAGCGCACTACCCGCAGCACAATTAAATTGCTGGCCTCGAGTAATGATGTAGCAACTTCCCCACTACCATCTATAGTCATCTTTGAATTCCACATCAGAAACATCTTTACCGACATTCGTAAAGCCCCAAACACCTGACCTTGAAAATAGTAGCATCAGCTAAAAGAAGATTCTATTTTCATAAAAATTAATCATACGCTAAACACCAATGACAGAATATGAGAGTTTAATAGACCTATAGGCAACACTTATATAGGGAAAATGAATTAGATGGCAAAAATAGATTTAAGAACAAGAATTATTGACTATGATTGGAGCAGGTTAAAAAGAAAGACAGTAAGCTAAAAAAATATCATGCACAAGGTAATAAAATTAATTCATGATTAACAAAGAAATAACTAGAAAGAATATTTTCTATTAGTGGCCTCCAGTTCACATGTCCAACCCATCTCAAGTGACTCCCTCTCATCTATTATCTATTACTATTATTTTAAGAAAATACTTTTTTTGGTGTTCTACCCCTATGTGAGCCATGACTTCAAATAATTCCATGATATGTCCTCATAAATTACACAGTTTAAGAATCATAAAAGGATAAATTTGGAGAACTTTAAAGACTACCATTTTAACTCCATCCATCCCATGTTCTCCATGACTGCCCCTATTAACCACCACTATCTAGCTTTAATGCCCCACTTACTCATCCATCCCTCCAACTTCTCATCACTTTTTAACCTAAAGATTGAATTATGCATGCACGCATAGTGTGCACAAGTAATACTTTTATCCTAAATAGAAGCAACCTTGATGTTCATGGTTTTCAAGTGTGTGCATGTGCGGTGTGTGTGTGCATGCCAATATGAGCATGAAAGATCATTCATCTTATACTAGCAATCTTTTTTTTCCAAGTTAATTAATTGTTCAGAGTTAATAGATTAGATAGTAGTCCTCTGGCAAATATGATAGAATAGACAAGCTACCTAACGCACATGTAAGGGCTCAGGAAAACAACAAAACAGATGTTGCAAAGTCCACCTTGATGATTGAATCGCTCATTAGAAGTTCTTCAGCCATAAGCTCAAACTCTGAGTATGGATAATGTAAAAGACCAAATGTCATCACACCACCGCATGTCAAACTAAGCTGACCTTGGACCTGCAAATCAATTAAAAGAGAGTCACTCAGAGAGTAAGATGGAGCATTGTTTTCTAAGAAATCTTTTGTTTATGGTCACTTACAGAATAGATGGAAATGGAACATTGTTTTCTAAGATTTATTTTGTTTATGGTGCCAGTTGCAGAATATGTTACAACAATCAAGTAAAGGATATCCATTATAAAGGATAATAGTGCTAGATGTCCAAGCAACGGAGACGACACTATATATATTGATTTGACATATAGAATTGCATAACTAGAGTAATTACCAGAAACACTATCTGATCAATTTTGGAAGAAACAAAAAGGCTAAGGGGGGGGTTATTCATTGGTGTAATTTTGGGGATAATGGGATAATTTTTGGAACAACAATGTTTGGTGTTATTCATTGGGGTATTTGGAACTGGAACCAACTTTGTGGTGTTATTGGTTTGTTGGGATAAATGGGGGACAAATACCCCACTTACCGCCAAATTACCCCAACTATATAAGCTCTTCTCAGCCCCACCCTCCAAATTTACCCCATTTTTTCGTTGGAACAAGAGGGGAACAGAATTACCCCATTTTTTTCCGTCGTCGTCGTTCCCGAGCAGGGATTTCCGTCGTCGTCGTCGTTGCTGGAAGGGATTTCCCCACACCTCCTTTACTTTTCGAGCCTCCAAAATCAAATCCCTCGTGTATTTCCCCCCAAATCCGCCATGGCGAAACCCTTGGAATCCGACGACGACGATCAGAAGAGCGAGGAGGAGGTGGAGGACGAGGAGGAGCTCGAAGCGGTGGCGAGACCGGCGAGTCCTGATGAAGACGATGAGTCTCAGTCGACGGAGGACGATGAGGGGTTTAACGAGGGGAAGAGTCTCAGTCGACGGAGGACGATGAGTCTCAGTCGACAATTTCAGTTTCGAGGGTTTTAAATTAATTTATAATTCTGATGCATGTGAATTTTGTTCGGTCATGTTTTCTGTCAAGATTACTCCTTTTTGGGGATCTATGGCTAATTCTTGTTATTTGCGTTTTAATTATCATGATTAATCATCTGGTGCTTCTTGTTGCTCTGGCCTGTTATCAATTTGGGAAATAATTTGAGAAACATAGTTTAATATGGGGAAGTGGAGATGCTTATTTGATATTATGTTTGATTGTATGTTCTTTAATATCAAAATTAGAATTGTTTGTATTGTGATATGCGAAATGGTTGTTCTTCATTGGTATAATTCGGTTTGGTTGTACCCAGATTAATGTAATGTTATGTGGTGTGTTTTGGCTATATTATGATCAATTGGAGGTTATGTCATGATAGTATTTTATTGATATATATGTAATTTGAGTTGGTTGAAATGATTGTAAGTCCAAAATTTGCCCAGATTAATTTGAGTTTGGTTGTACCCAGATTAATGTAATGTTATGTGGTGTGTTTTGCCCAGATTTCATTGATACATATTGTGATATCCTCTTTGTACCCAGATTAATTTAAGAGTGATTAATATTAATATTATTATATTATTTTTAATACTTTATATTAAAATAATATTAAAAATAATATTATTTTATATTATAACTATTATTTATTTAATCATTTGATGTTATATCAAATTAAACTTGAATTTAATTGAGCTATAAATATAATATTATAAAAAGATGTCATACTAAAATTGTCCCACTCAAATTGTCCCATTACCCCATTTTACCCCACTTTATCCCACTCAATTATCCCATTGGGTAAAATTACCCCATTGGAACAATTTACCCCAAATTACACCAAATTACACCAACGAATAACCCCCCCTAAGAACTTATTCCCAGAAAACAGCCGCATTTTCATGACCTTATCTGTGGTTTCACATAAAAACCTGCAGCAACAAGCTACTTGAAATGAGCAAATTATTATTTACAACTTTGCCCCATGCTGCAGACGCAAAGGGCACATTAGCCGCTTTTGGTTCATTGTTGTTTCAGTTCAGGTAGTTTGATTAACATAAACACTTTCTTGGCATGCCTAAATATTATATCTCACACAAATGACTAAATAAAACATGACAGAAATGCAGATACGGAGCATCATCCACCATTATTATAAGAAATAAAATTACAAAAGTGAACGAAAAAAAAAAGTTCACTAACAAAAAAGTGAAGGACAAAAATACATACATACTATTCACTCTGAAAAAGGAAATCAATGAAAGGCTTTTCATAGAAAAGGAGAAAAGTGGTTTCAAGAAGTTTACATTGGTCTCATAATTTCACAAATTATTTGCTTGCGAACAACCTGAAAATTACCATTTAAGTGAATTATTCTGAGTCCTAACTTAACACCCACCATTTGTTTTATAACAACGACAAAACCTTTAAGCAAATGTTCAAGAATATACTTGCGAAAAAACAATTTATATTATTTGAGCAGATATCTACCTCGAATAAGATGATTTTTTTTTTAATCTTCATCAAGAAGTGTCTCTTACCGTGAGGTGCACCAAGTCAACCATTAAGGAAATTCAGAAAAGGAATAGTTAAACAATGAAGTGCAGTATATTTGCAGTCGAACAATGTATGTCATTCACACCGTGGCCCCTGAAAATGCTTAGCTGTTCATAGCACACAAATTTGTATATTTAACACCCAATCACTGTAGTTATAGAAGTCACTTCTCAAACTTCTATCAAGAATAAATAGACGGCATGAGCATTTCAGAATAATTAAATGAAAGGATTCTAATTGGAAATATAGCATTTCAGAATCTAAAACTAGAATTCCTTTTACCATAAATTGCTCATCCACATCTGCAGATCCCCCACTCACCCACATGCTCACACGCGCGCGCATAGACACCAACAGAAACACATACGCGAGTGTGAAGAGTTCCAGGAAAACAGAAATGTACCATTATAGCAGTATACAATAATGAGTTGACTAAATTGGCCAGTTCTATGAAACACTTAAGACAGTTTAGTGTATTGTTGTTAAGGTTATTTTGACAGGTTACATAGTTCCCGCATGTGAATCCAAACCACCTTTCTAATATGCCTTCATTTTCTTGAAAATATCAGTTTTTGCAGCAACACTGAGTTCATTTGCAACTAAATAATGATATTTTGGTGTCACAATTTTCACAAGTAATAATGAAAAAGATGAAGTAATATGTGACAAAACATGTAGCAACAGTGACGTTAAATTTTCAAGCATAGTTTACCTGCACACGACTCCACAACAAAGGAACAACAACTCTGCCACGATTCTTCACAATAACATTTGTCCAAAGTGGTTGATAAGGGAACTCCAAGAGAAGAGTATCTGTTAGTGTTGACAAGTTCTGGTTGTCAACAATAAGACTGCGAGGAACCGCGTCAAATAGAGTCCCCGCAGCACCATTATTCTCTGGACAGCCAAGACTTTTACCTCCTGCACATAGAAATAATTATTAAGAAATAATTATTAATCTAAACTCCATTAAATATATAGCAGATTCGAAATCTAATTGAAGGTTTTAACAAAAAAAAGTAGGTCGAGTAAAAAACATGAGCTACATAAATCAGATACAAATAATAATTTTATCAGCAGCTCTTGTGTATCAGTCGCTATGTTGTCAACAATCTAAAAAGAAAATACAGGTTTCCTAGCCATTTTTGAATGATTAGTTAGACCATCTACATCTTTCCACCAACTTGCCCAAGAATAATTTGCATAGCGGCTATCACCAGATTGGCATGAAACCTAGCGATGAGGAGAAGACTACATTTAAGACGCAATGGTGTGTATGACAGAAACATGGTGCCAGGAATTCTCAATGAACCCAATACTTTTATTAGATTGACGATCAGGTATTTAGACCTCATATCGGTGTAAAGTTGTATATTTTGATCACACCTTGGTGTATAACAATAGTCAAAAAGAGAGTCTTACTGACTCCTTAAGATCTTACAAACACTGAGGAAATAGATACTTTTTGCCAGACTCAAGTAGTGAATATTCTTAATGGATCAGGTGCTGTTCATTGGATATGTGATGCCTAGTATCAATAGTAAGTCAACCACAGAGAAAATAGCTATATTTATATGTGGTCTAGTAAGAAGAAGATCAGTTCTATATCAGACATAACAGTGGTTCCTCATCACATGCCAGAGAAAGCATGAAATCTTACCATTACTCAGGATATAAAAAAGACACAACTAGATGCTGGCGTATATGAATCAGAGTATTTACATTTCTCAATGTGTTGGGGATTTCTAATCACATGATACTGACATCAGGAACAACTTGCTCACTTCAAAGATATTGTCAATCCATAATTTATCTAATAAGAGCAATGATGATAGCTCACATCAGCAAACATCAAATACCAACGTACAGCAGTAAACCAAAAAAAACCTTATGTCAACAACCATTAAAGTACACAGTAAGTTATATCAAAAGAACCATGATGATAAATGATTACCAAACATGGGCAACAACTAACAAGGGGGAAGTGAAAAGCTAAACTTACCATTTAAAAATTTTTAGGGCTACCAGGCCTACTGAAAACGTGTTCCTAAATGTTAAGTATAAACATAGGGCAACAAATGGAAAAGGCAACAGTGGAGCTTACCATTAACATAAATCTTAGGGCTATCATGCCTGCTGAAAATGTCAATAGAAACTCGCCCTCCTCCTCCACCAGCCAAACCACTACCTCCTAAAGCACTAATATACCCACTTCCTGTCCTGTGATAATAAAAAACATTGTGTGGAACAAATTACATCAATTATACACCAAATATTAAGAAGAAAAAGAAGAGAGAATAGTGAACGTCCGTGCACCAAGATCTATACCTAGGCACTTCAAAAACACAACAAAATTTAAACAACTTATGCCTTCACTAACAGAAGATTGAAACAAGACCTTCAGCATAAATATAAAGAGAAGAACTCAACAAAAGTTCACTCCATAACTATCACAAATTAGGTCAATGGTAACCAGTGAAGAGTCTTACCAAAATAAACTTTATATGCATTTTAAAGATCAACAAGGTGCAAAATGTGAAAAAAAAATCGCTATCAATGCCAATTACGAATATTAGTTTCACAAATTTAATTCAGTAAAGCTTTAAATTACAACCAAAATAGGTTAGTTTAACTTCAAGTAAACCACATCCATGCTTACACATGTTTAACGCATTAATCTACAAGAAATCAGTTTCTTAAATATTCTCCCAACAATGTACAACTAAGTTGACTCATTTAAAGTCTTTAATGACATGCACAATAGGTTAGTTATAATTCTAGCAGAACAAATACCTCATATAACCATTTCCATGTTTGCATTTCTTAATTCTTAACTACTCTCAGTAAAATGTACAACTAGGGTAAAAAGGTACCGTTCCTACATTTTCGATGCAACGATATACACACTCCCACCCGATCCTCCTCCACCATTCGGACCACCATTTCCGCCATCAGCACAAATCACCCCATCAAGATAAATCAAATCCTCAACATCCAACCAAATTCTCCCGCCACCTGCACCTCCATAATCAACCTCTCTACTAGTCGACCCCCCTCGACTCCCATAATTATCAGGCCTCTCCAAATCCTTCCAACCATAAGCATCCCCTCCCCAGGAATCCTCCGCTGACTGCCCCTCCTTCACAAAACAGCTCGCTCCCCTCCCTCCGTGCCCGCCGCCGTCCCCGTGGATCCCACTCGGGGTCCCACTCGTCTGTGACGGCGGGTCTCCCGCCATCCCCATTGTGTTTACCGCCGAATCCTCGGCCAAGCTCAAATTTTTAGCTATCAAGTAAACCCTACCAGCCACAATATTGGACCGGTTCCCGATCCAAATGGATCCTGATGATAGATTCGCCGCGATGAAGCATCCAGCGACGGGGCAACTGAGTGAAACTCCATCGAGAATCGAGAGACTCCCTTTCCCTTCGATGTAGACATCTTTTGATAGGTCCAAGCTCGTGTTTAGAACGCAGAGAGTGTCGAAATCTCCGGAGCCGCCGAGATCGTCCTCGCAGGAGCACGACGGAGAATCGAACGGCGGCGGAGGCGGCGGTGTCGGCGGTGAGTAATCGTGCCACTCGAGAATCGATAGCTCGCCGTCCGATCGAGACGAATCAGTTGATAAGGTAAAGTCCGGGTTCAAGAAGAAGACGAGGATGATGAAAAGAGAGAAGAGAGTGAGAGCCATTTGCAATGAGGGAGGAAATTCATCAGACTCGGACCAAATCCTAGGGTTTCGGGATCGCAGCGAGATCCTTTCCCCCCTAAAACTTGGATGTTTGGATAAAAGATTTTCGATCGAGAGACAAGGTGATCGAGAATTCTTGCGGGGGGAATAATAGAAAAAGAGTATGAGAGAGACGACGGTACTTTTTTTTTGGGTTATTTCGTATCAGCCCCTTAATCTGAAAACATTAAATATCTACTAGATTTTGGGGATCTAATATTAATTTCAACGATTAGAGAGACGAGACAGC
>BQKN01066823.1:30163-52826 GCA_022839385.1 Asparagus kiusianus
TGGACCAGAGATTCAACCAACCAAGCTTGAGCAGGAATGGGTCAGGGAGGTATAGCTACAGAAATTCATTTTTTGTTAACCTTGAGTTGGGACCATAAATTCCTTTGTAGTGTAGACCCTCAATCGCAAGGTTTCAGAACAACAAATCATATGAATGTAATTCCATCGACTCTAAATCTCTAGTCATAAATATCATGAAACCCAAGTGCTGCCCGACACAGGTCCAAATATTTCTAGCTTGCGATTTAAGTATATAAACCAGATATTAATTGTAAAAATTTATGGGATGCATGTATGTTTTAATCAAAAGTATAGTTGTTTTTCATTTTCAACTTAGGCCCCGGGAACTTGAATATACAAGATTGATCAGCTGCTAGATGAGGGGAAAATAACGTCTCATCTAAAACTACCAGTGGAACGGCAGGTTTTATATATCTGCAAATAGAGGTTTTAGTTGTTTGAAATTGATCCAGCACCAATAACAAAAAAACAGCTGTCCTTGGGTAAGCAAACCAAGACTTACCACTAATACTACTCATGATGAACACCCGAGGCAGCAAAAACAAAAAAATTAAAAAAGAAAAGCAACTAAACTTTTTCCTCTCCAAGCAAAGGGCTGCTGCTCATAAATCCAATCATTTTTTGGGGCCCAAACTGAAAAACAAAAAACAACTGTTCTGTAAATTTTAAAGACTATGTATGTATACCTGTTGATATTATTGTATGTGTTAGTAGTAGGTTTAATCCCACATTGGTTATGAAAGCACATCTCACCCTTCTCTACTTGTGTATATATATGTGTACATATATTCAATACTTAATCTAAGGGAAATTTACCCCAAGACTGTCTCTCTCCTTTAACATGGTATCAGAGCAAGGTTTCTTTTTGCCAAATCTTGGCCTCACCGCATTGCGGCCTCTTCGTTGTCGCCTTCGTGCTTGCCGCATCGCGGCCTCCATGGCAACCGTCTCTCGGCCTCACACGAATGGCATCGCCATTTCACATTCAGTAACGGCATCACCGTTTCAAGATCGTCTCTCAGTCTCAAACTAACAGTATCGCCGTTTCAAGCAGTCTCTCGGCCTCAAACGAACGGCATCGCCATTTTACAGTCAATAACGACATCGCCGTTTCAATCCATCTCGACGTCTCGACGTCTCAACATCGGCGTTGATCCGTCGTGGGTTTTATTTTTTGTGGGTCTCCCTTGCATTGTCACTTAGTTGTGGGCTTTCCAACATTGTGTTACACTTAAGTAGGTCTTCGCTACACAACATAGCTGTTAATATAGCTCCTTCAGAAAAGATCTCTAAACCACCACAACCCCTCAATGATCAAAATAATTAGGCGGGGTGGTCCACCATTGTCGTAAATGCCTTGCATGGTGCTGGTCTGTTTGATCATCTCACCAGTTTGGGACCAGTTCCACCGTCCATCAGCATTGTTGCTTCCTCCAGTACTGTTATACCTGATAGTGATGACATCGATCTTCAAACCGTACGTGCTCTCTATATCAATGAGAGTTCGAACTGGCAGTTGTAGGAATTTCATGTCATGGATTATCTCACTCGCTGTGTTGGCTCTGGTCTCACTGTCGAGATTGACTCGCTTCCCTCTACTCGGGCCATGTGGAGTCGTCTCACTAAGCGCTTCACAGGGTGCTCCGGAGCACATGAGACATCTTCTGCAATGTGTTGCTATACAACGCAAAGGTAGTTCCTCTCTGCAGTCTTATTTTGATCAAATGCAAGCCTATTGGACAGAATTACGCTCTAAGTTTCTTGGACGTGATTCCACATACCAAGATTGGCTAGCCAGGTATGAACGGCACGACGTGTATCAACTGTTTTAGTCCCTTCCTGAATATTCAATTATGGCTGAGGCAACTTTGACCTCAATTATGGGAGCTCTCACTGCTTATGGGACACGACAGCAGACCGCATAACTCAATTTAACAACAGATGTTCCTGCCTCTCCACTCTAGACTGTTTTGTCTGTGCCAATCACTGCTCATATTATGAATCGTACTTCTCAACAGGCTTGATGTAAGCTCTTTTGCACATATTGTAAGGAGGGACACCACATTGGGACATACTTCAAGCTTCAACCTGAGTTACATTCCCCAGGTACTGGTCGTAGTCGGCTACCCCCTCAGTCTCAACCCTCTCACGCACCAGGATTACTAGCTAATGATATATCATCTACCACTTCTAACGTTACTATTCAAGCTATTAAAAATCTTTGCTGTCAACTTAATGCTCTTCGGCATACCTCTACATCACTATCTGTCTTTGCTAACTCATCGACTGCACAAGTCTCTAGTATGAACGATCTCTGAATTTTTAACTCTAGCTATTCCTTTCATATGACTCGTAATGCCTCACTCTTGTTCCTATCTTCATTCATCTGTTATTCCCACTATCTACACGGCTACTGAACAACCATTATCTATCACTCAGTATGGCTCTATCACCCTACAAAATGATCAAATTTGGTCGTCTAACACTTGGCCTCGTCTATGTAGCTCCTCAATTGTGCTTGAATTTAATTTCAATTAGTTCTTTATGTATAGCTAACCTAATTATCTCATTTCCTTCTGATACTTGTCTTGTGCATAGGGGTGCCAAACCGTATCCGTATCCGAGGAAATATCCGTAACCGTATCCGTTAGGATACGAATATGGTTACTCAAATCTATTACCGATAGGATATAGTTGCGGATATGGTTTTGTAGTGAAATATCTGTATCCGTATCCGAAAAAATCCGAATACATATTAGTAATACTCTTACGATAGTTTCGATTCTTAGATTATGGATTTGTGGTTAATTTTGATGATCAAGATGTCTAATCTTAGCTTTTCAATCATAATGAACATATTAACGAACTCTTTTTGTATCACATGACTATATTTTTTTGAATACTATCTAGTTTTCTCATATCCTTTTTGTATCCGCATGCATATCCGTTTATATATCCGCATTATATCCGTAACCGTATCCGATTTTGGCGGATATGGATATGAATTTTTCTTACCGACGTATATCCGTATCCGTATCCGAGATGGGTAAGCGGATATGGATATGGTAAGTGTCATATCTGAGCCGTATCCGCTTCGTTAACACCCCTACTTGTGCAGGATCCACAGACGGGCAAGACTATTAAGGCTGATCGTAGGAGGCACAAGCTGTATTTTCTAGAATATCTTCATCTTCGAGAGTTCATACGTCCATATTCTCTTATTACTTCTGTTTGTCCATCAAAACTTTCTACCTCGCTTCCCGCCAATTTGTGACATGGACGACTTGGTCATGTGTCCAATAAAAGACTGGAGAGTCTTATCCAGTCCGGAGTACTTGGTCCTGTGTCATCTGATTCTCGTATTGAGTCATGTACTGATTGTAAACTGGCTAAATTTACTGCTCTACCATTTTCAACCAGTACATCTGTCTCCACTTCCTTATTTGATTTAGTCCATTCCGATAATTAAGGGTCAGCTCCTCTACCTTCTTCATCTGGCTATTTATATTATGTTAGTTTTATCGATGATTTCTCTCGTTATACATGGGTCTATTTACTTAAAAATCGCTCTGAGGTACGTATTGTTGTTGGGTCTCGAAAAAAGGTTTGAAAAAATTGGTTCTCTTGACTGTTTTAGTCGTAAGACGAGAATCAGTCTCTGTTGATGGCTTAGATCACGAGTACCGAGGTTCGGGTCTCAAAAGAGCTCTCAGAATGTGAGTGCTATCTTTGTATGTGCGCCCCCCCCCCCTTTACTGTTCATGCGTGCTCGTGCCTAGTTGGCTTCTTCATAGCTGCTTGAGACTATTTATAAGTCTTTAGCATGTAACTGACGCGCTAATTGTGGGGTTGAGCGTAACAGGCTCTTGGAATTTAGCTAACGTGGGCTGACTGGGTCTTCAAGACCGTTACAGCCGAACTTCATTTGGTGAGATGAGCTTCGCTGCGTGACGAGATTCGTTAGATGAGACGAGCCTCAATGTGCAGCAAGGTTCGTCTGACAAAGCGAGCTTCGCTATATGGTGGGCTTCGTCTTTGATGGTCAAGTCCAGCTGCGTAGCAAGGCTCGTAGACTTCTTCTGACGAACTTCGTCTTCTACAAAAGCTTTATCTTCGCTGATGAGCTTCATTCCTGAAGGAGCTTCGTCTCCAAAAGGATAAGATGTTGAGAGCCTTGTCTCTAGGCGAACTTCGTCTTCAATGACGAGCTTCATTCTCTGAGAAGTAAGACACTGTTTGACGAGGTTCGTCTACGGATGGACTTCGTCTCTTGAATGAGCTTCATCTTCTAGAGGATTTTCGTCTCTAGACGAACTTCGTCTTCAATGACGAACTTCGTTTTCAATGATGAGTTTTGTCTCCAATGATGAGCTTGTTGGCTGAGAGGAGGTTTGTCATGATGACGACCCTCATCATACTTGTGCAAGGTTCGACCCTGCTTTATTTCTTGACATTTTTTAGTGTCTACAGCTGCATATCAAGCCTTCACTGCTATGATCTTTACTTAATGTAAAGCTCGTATTAAAGTTTTTCGATCTGACTGTGCAAAAGAGTACTTATTCTTTATCATGCACTCTATCATGACCTCTCATGGGACTATTTTTCAACAGTCATATCCCTACACTCATGAGTAGAATGATATTGATGAACGCAAACATCGCCATATCCTCAATACCGTTCGATCTGTGCTCATTTCTTACTCTGTTCCTCGTCATTTCTGGGCTGAGACAATTATCACCGCTATTCATGTCATTAATATCACTCCATCTAGCTCTCTTTCCGATGCTACTCCTCATAGTCGCGTATATACTCATACTCCTCGCTATGATCTAGCTCACATCTTTTGTTGTTGATGTTTTGTTTTTCTGCAATCTCACGAACGTGATAAATTATCTCTCAGAGTTGTTCCTTGTGTTTATTTAAGATTTAGTCCGAAACATCGAGGTTATCGTTGTTATGATCCTCCATCTCATTGGGTTCATATATCTAGACACATTCAGTTCGAAAAGAATTCTCCATATTACTCTGGTTCTGATAACTTTAATTTCCTCCACACTATTGATCGTTCTTCACCGCCAGCTACACCACCCACTTCCTTACCTCGGTTCTCCTTTCAAGATCTTCCTGACATCTCTCTATCTCTTTGTGTTGAATCTCCCTCACCCAAACCTTCTCATACACCATCTGCGCCCCTAGCTCCCTCTCCTTCGAACACGATGCCTACTACAGAACATACTGCTGACTTCACGCATCTGTGCAAGCATATCCCCCGCCTAAGGTTCCTCTTGATCTTCGTCGAGGCAAATGACCACATGTCATGCCTAAACAGTATGCTTCAGTTACTTCCTATTCACCTATTTTTCATAATTTTCTTTTTATCATTCATATTCCCATTGAGTCAAAGTCCTTTCAAGAGGCAGTTTAATTTCCAGAGTGGCGACAGGCTATGGCTGAGGAATTACAGGTCTTTCAGCAAACACACACATGGGATGATGTTCCTTGTCCTCTTAGCGTCTCTCTAGTTGACAGTAAATGGGTTTATAAGGTCAAGTATCGTTCTGATGGCACCATTAAACGTCGGAAGGCCCGTTTAGTCGCTCGAGATTTCACTCAACAATAGGCTATTGATTATGAGAAGACCTTTGCTCCTCAGATATCCATCGTTCGTACTCTCCTTGCAATTATTACTGCTTATCGTTGACTCGTATATCAGATGGACGTCAAGAATGTTTTTTCTTATGGCTCTTTATCTGAGACAATGTATATGCAGCCGCCTCTAGTGTACAATATTCATCCAGGACATACATGTCTCCTTTGCCGTGTTATTTATGGTCTCAAGCAGGCACCCCGCGCTTAGTTTGAGTGTTTTCACGATGTCGTGTTCAAGGCGGACTTTATGGAAAGTCATCAAGATGCTTCTCTGCTTGTTCGCATTACATCGCGTGATAGAATTTTATTACTCCTTTATGTAGATTTTTATTACTCCTTTATGAAGATGATATGATCATTACAGGTAATGATGTTGCTAGTATACAATACGTAAAATCTAAATTGTAACAACAATTCCATATGAAGGATCCTGGATCTCTTCGCTATTTTCTTGGTCTAAAAATTTCTCAGGACCCGCGGGGAGTACTATTGTCTCAACAGAAGTATCTCTCGGATATTCTAACTCGTGCGAGCTAACTGACGATGCAACTATCGATACTCCACTTTAATAGAATGTCAAACTTCGCTCTACTGATGGTGAGCTTCTATCTGATCCTACCCGATACTAACATCTTATTGGCCAGTTAGCATATTTGTACATCTCTCGACCAGATATCTCTCATGCTGTTGACATTGTCAGTTAATTTGTCAATGCCCCGTGTTTTGTATATTATGCTACCTTATTACGAATTCTTCGATATCTCCGGGGCACTAGCTCTCGCTCTCTTCTGTTTCCTGCTACATCTGATTTAGAGCTTCGTGCATATCCTGATACTGATTGGGCTGGTGATCCAACTACCAGGAAGTCTACCACAGGTTATTGTATATTTCTTGATGGTTTTCTTATTTTCTGACGGAATAAGAAACAATATGTTATTGTCATTTCCAGCACCGAGACAGAGTATCATGTAATGTTCACAACAGCTAAAGGGATTATTCATCTTTGTCGTCTTCTTAATGATTTCGGTATTTCTGTTCCGACTCCTGCTCCTAATGTTACATTAAACGCTAGGAGCTTCTAGGCGTCGGACTTGACGCCCAGTGCTTAGTCGTCTAGACGGGCGCCTAAGCGGTTTCTGAGCGTTTTTTTCTTTCTTCATTTAAGTGATGATCGATGAGGTTTTGCTGAAGGTCGGAGGAGGTAGTGGAGGTGTTCATATTTAGAGGTTAATGAAGTTTGGAGGACGTGTAGACTACTACATATAAAATCACAATCAATGCTTACAGAGTGCAATCCACGTAAACAGACAGTGTTCTCCTAAATGCTCGTAAAATCTAGGTGGGCAGCCTAAATATCGCCTAGACGCTAAGCGCTAGTTAGGCGGTCTAGGTACCGCCTAGGCGTAGGCGTACGCCTAAACAGACTAGGCGGAGGTTTTTTAAAACAGTACCTACTCCTCTCTACTATGATAATAAAAGTGTTATCCAGATTGCTAATAATCCAGTATTTTATGAAAGGACCAAACATATTGAGATCGACGCTCATTTTGTTCGTCAACAAGTTATCAAGGACAAGACAATTCAACTTCCTCAAGTCTTATCCGCCGATGAGTTTGCAAATTTCTTCATGAAGATCTTACCTGCTCATCGATTCCAGTTTCTTGTACGCAAACCCACTTTGTTTGATCCAACATGAGTTTGAGGGAGGTTGTTGATATTATTGTATGTGTTAGTAGTATGTTTAGTCTCACATCGGTTATGAGAGCACACATCACCCTCCTCTACTTGTGTATATATATATGTGTGTGTACACATTCGATACTTAATCTAAGGGAAATTTATCCCAAGACTTTCTATCTCCTTTAACAATACTAAATGTGCCGAACTATTAACCAGATTGAAGAAACAGTAAACTCTAGGATACAGCTTGGTTTGTGTTTCAAGCAGAGAAATGGCATCAAATACTCTAGTAAATCAATCAGCGCTACAACAAAAGCAAAGAGAAATCACTTCTTACAATAAGGACTTACCTCTCCAGCTTCACGAGGGCCAACACAAGAAGAACAGGTCTATACTTGTCATAACTCCCTTCGTCAATAAAGTCGACCAGTGCACTCAGAAGAACCACAGAAACATTCTTTCTTTTTAACGTTACCCTCTGAATCTCTGACTTGACCAATACTATAATTGTAGTGATATGTCAGCTCTTGAAGCGGAGGGATATTATCAACAGCAAAGAACATTACATGAGGCATTTTCTTATCATCATGATCATAAAGCAAATTTTGGGCATAAAGGTTGGGCGAACAGCTGTGATTGATAAATCTGCCAACGTTTCCAAATTCGGCTGCATCAATTGTGAAACCAACGTCCGCCGTAGTCTCTGTCTCAGAGGCAGCATCTAACTCCAGACCCGGTATCGAACATGAGAGACCCTCCCATAGATTATGGTCATCGTAATTATGCCCTATATCAAAAAGATACTCATCATTGATCCTCTCCTCAGCATCTTTATCATCAAGCATTTCTCCCACGTATTCACATACAAAACTGCCAGAAGGAATGGAGTATAAGGATCTCACTCCCCAACCCCTTTTACTTGTCTTGAATATCTCCAGTGGTAGTTTAATGCCATGTTGGCTGACCCTATTATAACACGAAGGGGGGCACTTGCAAGAAGGTCCACACTCATAAACAAGAGGCTTTGCCTGGATTATTGCGCCATTATAATTAAATGGAATATCCCCTCCGTTCTTCACCGCACAAGCACATTTCTTAGAATCCGAGCAACCGTCAGTACAATCACAGCCCCTTGGAGGTTTCGGAATATATCGTGAAGGGTATTTGACCTTAGTAATGTACTTAAAAGGCATTGGACGATCACCATCAATTGTATTTATTGCACAAATGGGCATACTTTCTTTTCCATTTGATATATCTTTCAGAAGCACGCCTTCCCTCACTTTTGACTTCATCGCCTTCCTGACTTCTCTAAGAGAAATTTCAGGTTGCCCCGGAATTCTCCTCAGCTGAAACTTGAAAACATGAAAACCATTATTCCCTCTCTCTGGCCAGTATTTCTCAACAATATACAACCCATCATATGTAAATGTGGATACAAGCTTGGGCCTTCCATCACGAGATTCACCTTTAATAAGCTCTTTGGAACCATAAACAACTCTCACAGGGTTTCGAGCATCTATACTGTTCTTAAGAGCCAAATTTCCCCGTTCAAGTTTCTGATCGCCTATTTGTTTGTCACCACCGCCGGTAGCATTTCCTCCTGAACCTGAATATATCAAAACATCTGCGCTGTCAATGTCATCAGGATAACCCCCAGATGCCACGATGCTCGTTGCAAGAAACACACCATTTTTCCTTTTGTAATCAATTCCTCCTTGAAAAGGACGGTGTATTCCAATGATGGAAAGCTCGACCCTATAGTGAAATTCATCACCAACCTCGACTCCAGGCACACTGCCTATTATCGGCTCACCACAGTTCACCCATTGGTTACTTTCTTTTAGCATAGAAGCAGCCCTCAAATCAATCCTACGAATGTTTCCATTATCCTTTGAGTTCGTTGTCTTTGACTTTTCCTCTCCCTGTGTGAGCTTTCTACAGATGAGCTGAAACATTCGAAGAGTCCACATTACCTTTTTGCGACTGCTTGCCTCGTCACTGTTACTGCTCTTGTGATCTAGTTCGGGAGGGATAGACGGAGTCATAGTGATGCATAATTCACAAGATCGATCATAAGGAACAAGGGCCATTTCCTTCCTGGGGGCAGACACATAATTATTCCTTGACGATTTCTTTGACCTCTTCTTTGTGGATTTTTGAGTGATAGAATGTGGAACAATACCATCTGACTTTCTCCCCTTCTTCCATGGACAGTTTTCAGCAGCCATCAAACCGCGCACAATTTCCCTATTCCCATGAACTTCGAGAAATTCATCCCCTTCTTCTTTTGGTGACTTTCTCTTAAGATTCTTACCGTCTTTTAGAATATTGATGGTTCTCTTGTCTACTGGTTTATTTAACAAACTCCTGCCTTCTTTATCCTCTACTTTAGTCCCAGGAGGAACCTTTGTTTCTTGTAATTCTTTAACTTGAAGATTCTCACCAAGTTGCTTCGCATCAAATCCTTTCAACTTTACTTTCAGAGACTTGATTGTAGTTTCCTCTTCAACCTTCAAATTAATTTTCTTAGATTCATTCTTTAGAGCATCGATGGGTCTCTTGTCTACTGGTTTCTCTACCAAGCTCCTCCGTACGTTATCATCTATTTTAGTCCCACACACAACCTTTGTTTCTCGCAATTCTTTACCTCGAAGATCCTCACCCAGTTGTTTCACACCAAATCCTTTCAACTTAACTTTCACTTTCAGAGATTTGGTTGGTGTTTCTTCTTCAACCTTCGGATCAATTTCTTTAGAATCATCCTTTTGAACCACATCCTCAAGCCTTTTGCTGGGAGAAACCCCAAACTCTGCAATTTTATTCTTCTCTTCATTGCTCAGAGACTTAAGAACAGTGTCACTCTTTCTTTCTCCAACTTGCTTCTCATCTTTCTTTCCCTCTCCATCATCAACATTCTCAAGGGATCTTTCATCTTTGGCATTCTCACCGTTCACTCTCACTTCACCGTCGGAAGAAGCAACGGGCACAGCTCTCGAACTTGCATTCTTGCAAATCTTGGAAGCATTCCTCCCACAACCGACTGGAAAGTCCCTAACAACCGACACACTTCTCCTCTTCAGAGCAGAAAATCTCTTAGCTACGCCCAGGTCCTGCTTCGTCACATCCCCATTCACACGTTTTATTGACCTGCATTGCTCCTCCTCCTCCACCTTTGAACCTTCTCCGATGGTATCAACCACCTCGGACACCGGCAAAACCTCTTCCTCTTTTGATAGCTCCAAGGGTTCCAACTTTTTCACACTCTTGGCTGAAAAATTCTCCGAATCCATTGGAATCCGAGAGGATCCTTTGGGGACCTCGAAGGAGCTGCTCGATTTGGAGGCGGCATTACCCCCCGCCTCCTCATCCTTAGGTTTAAATTCTAATTTAAAATCAGCAGGAGGAGGAAAATTAGGGTTTGGGATGACCTTAGGTCCGCAGCCATTGGGGAAATCGCGGACGGCGGAGAAAGCTCGACGCTCGATGTTTATCGGAACTCTAGGCGGCAGCTCCAGCATCTCCGATCACCCAAATTTCTCTGGAAAAAAGAAAGAAAATTTTTGAAAAAATGTGGAGCTTAGTTAGTTGATATTGAGTGTAAAATGAAATTTTTTTAGAGTAATAGAGATTTTTTTTTTACCGAATTTGGGAGGAGAAAAGAAAAGTAATGTCGAGATTAGGGTTTCTTTTGGCGGGAAGGTGAGTAATGGTGTGCAGTGTGCGTAGAGAAGTGGAGAGGCTTTTGTCTGAGAGTTTGTTATTTTTCTATTTTTTTTGCCCCACTTTCTACTCCCTTGTCTTTTGCTTTCTCAACTTTTTACCCAATAAAAATATATATTCTTAGTTTGGAAGGAAACTATAAATGGTAATGCCATTTTTTTAGAGAGGCACTAGAGGTACACCCTTCACCATATCTCCCCTCCTGCTACAGTGCATCGGGGCCCACTTGATATTTAAATTTTAAATCTCAAGTGGGCCCCGATGCTTTGTAGCAGGAGGGGAGATGTGGTGGAGAGTGTGCCTCTATCATTTCTCTTTTTTTTATACCTTATCTCGTGTACACAGGGATAAGTGGGAATTTATGAAATGTCTATTCCTACTTATTTATGTAAACTAAAGATAACTTTTTTAAAAATCTAGAAAACACATTCTAACTTCTCATTTATTCAAATTTTATGTGGGAATAAGCATTTTCAGTTACTTGTTAAGAAATAAATATTCTCACTTAAATAGAATGAAAACTTAAAATATGTAGTATTATGTGATATGATAATTTTTATAACAAAATTTTCCTTTTTGGAGAGAGAGAGAGAGAGAGAGAAAGGATAAACCATGTGCTCCTCAAGAAGCTATTGCAAGACTATAGCTTCCAGAGTTACTGTTGACAGAAGCCCAGCCCATACAAGTTTACACGTAAGAAAAGGCTCCGAAAATACAAGAAGGTTATGGTTATCATTTTATTCAGTTCTGCTCACCCTTTGCGGCTAAGGGCCTTTTGGTTTGATAAAAGTATTAGAAGTAGGAAATAGATAAAAAAAAACTTCTAAATTTATATAGTATGAAACAGTGGAAGTATTTTTTTTTTTTGTGTCGCATATATTTTGAAGTAGTGGAAATAGTACTTCATATACTTCATTCCTTTTTTTTTTTATAGCAATAAAAAATTGTTCGGAAGTAACTAATAAATAAAATAATAATAAGAAAAATTATGTATTTCTTAATTGATGCACGTTTCATTTATTTCAGGACTACTTCCGAGCTTTGGGGGATTGAAAAACATTTAAGAAGTAGGGATGACACGTAATCAACACATCAGCTTTTAATGAAGTATTGGAAGTAAGTTTTCCAGAAGAAAAATTCTTAAATGACCCAAAATATGGGACCAATAGAGGGGACAAGTGAGGTGTCCCCCTCCTATTGGATAATGAATTGGTCATCATTAATGATGACCAACTCATTATCCAATAGGAGGGGGACACCTTACTTATCCCCTCTATTGGTCTCATATGTTGGGTCCCTGTAGCAAAGCTCTTTTCAGAAAAACAAACATGTTTTTTTTTCTCGAAACTTGCAGAAATAGCCTTAACTACTTTTACTTCATAATTATTTACATGTAAACAAACAAGCCCTAATACCAGGCACTAATTGAAATGTTATTTAACGAAAACTAGTACGGTGGCATACTCGTTTTACGTTTTAAATGTTTTTCTCATGCGGATTAAACGACAAAGTGATTCGAAGGACAAAGATCAAAGATGTAAAGTAAAGCATGGGAAAGAAGTAGAAATAGTTTATAACTATTATATGAATATCTAAATCAGTTGTTTCTAAGTGAATAGAAAATGAGTAAATAGAAATGGAAGAGGCAGACAGTTATAAATGGACGTTTAACGTCATGAAAGTTGAAAATAGAGAATGCATAAAAATTAGAAAGACATAAGAAAAAAGCGAAATGAATTATTAATGAAAAGAAAAATAAGACTTGCCTTGGTTGTCGACCAAATCCTGAAGGCTGTAGCAGTACACAAGGGAAAAAATGTTGGAAAAATATCAAATAAAATTATAGCATACAGATAAATCCGAATAAAATAAAACAATAAAATCTGGCCTGAACGGAAACAGTCGTGTAATCACCGTCTTAGAAGATTAATGACTCGCCTATCGCCCTGACGCAGATGATCTTCTCTCCCCTAGCGGTAAAAACCTCCGGAAACGGCCGGCTCTCTGTACTCGGGCGAGAGAACAGAGCTTCTACTCAGATGAAGAAAGTTGCCCAAAAAGTAAAATCAAAATATGAACGGAAATCACTTTCAAAACAAAGGAGAGATGAGAAAGAATTGTAACTTGTTGTGTGTATTTCGAGAATGAGAAGGGATGCTTATATAGGGGTTTTAGAGAGCCGTTACAAAATCCAGCAATCAATAGCAATCAATTCGGTAACGTTCGCCATAATATCGACTGTTACGCAATAAACCCGTAGCCGTTACACACATGAAATACGTGCAAAATAAAGCCAGAGAAAACAAAAAAATGTGCGCGTACGGTGCGGTGCGACGTGGCGAGGTGTAGCGTATGTGCGCGTGTGTGATATGCAAAGTCCAAACAATACAAAACCCAAAACACTATTCAAAGCCCAATAAGAGGAGATGCAATTTAAATAACCAACTATTCATTTCATTTTCCAATGTGGGACTATTCACAAAGGCAAAATTATCTTTTCTTCAACAAAAAATCCAACAGTTCCCCCCAAAAGGCAATATTGACTGAAAACACAAAATCAATAAATAAATCAATAAATCACAAACAAATATAGGTTGGGCAACTTTTTCTATCGTGAATTCGGTAGAGGTAGCTTTCGGTTTTGAACATTTTTTTACTGAGTTCATCGCCACCTGAGGGACATAATGGATTAGGCCTTGAATTAGGCCCCTTTAACCAGGTATTGACGAAAACACATACAATACGTCTTCATCTATTGAGCAAAACGGGTTGAGCATTAAAGGTCATGCTCACAATAAACCGACTCATAAGAGTTTCTAGGGGTTAGCCCAGACCCTTAACCGCGGCCATCACGGTTCCTCTCACGTAGGTAAGTCCCCAAAGGGTACTATAGCTGGATATCATACCCTCCGTAATACACGTGTTGGACTTATTAAGAGCAAAACTCATCCTAACCAGCTGTATCATAAGAGCATCATCACCATAGAGAAGGGAAAAGTAGCAGATGCTACCATAATGATATATGAATATATCTAGGTCGGTGCTCCACATGAGTGTCACTAGTCTAGCTTGTTTCTACCACATTGAATCTACATTGGGACTACGTCTTCAAATAAAAGTTGGGTTCCCACTGTCAGTGACCTCATTTATGGGCTTAACCCCGTCTCCCTCGATGAATCTAGAACCACACTCCTGGATAGACCTTTAGTCAAAGGATCAACAAGATTCTTCCCAGACTTTACAAAGTCTAGAATCATAACTTTGTCTAGCAGGCATTGTACGGAGTTATCAAGTCATCTAGTTCTTAAGTTATTTTAAAATTAGCCCTTCATATTGTTGAAATTAATATTAGGTTCCCTAGTTGTTAAATTATTTTGAAACTAGTATCTCCAGGCAAGAGTTCAAGTAGCAAGAAAAGAGATTAATTTGAAACAACTTACAAGGATAAGGGAGCCTAATAGCAATTTTAATTATTTGATGGACTAATTTCAATATAATTTCAATGATGCCCACATAAGAAAATAACATTGATAAGTATACATGCTGCAAACAACTACCACATAGGTTTCTGAACAAATTTGCATTTAGTTTTGTCACCTTCTGTCTAAGCTTGTTAGATGCATAAACAATCCAATGTATATAATTAATAATAGAAGGCACCATATTGATAGCTTAAAGAAATAAAAGCATTAACTATAAGCAAATATCATTAGTAGAAAATATTTAATGTGTAACCTTTGTTTCCAAGCGGACACTTCCAATTTCAAATTTTTTCTTTTTTATAGTTTACTGGTAGGATAGGTATGAACATACATGTCTAATAGAACTTTTAGTGTTCAAATAACAGTGGAATCAATTTCTACAATCATATTCAATAAGGCTATAATAGATCCTTATAGAATGAATTACAAAGCATGTGATACATCATAAACTTACCAGCATAGGACCCTGATAACACAAAGCAATATGAAGAGTAGGCATACCACACTGCAAAATTTGGTTATTTTTCTTTGCTACTTAGTTGATACTCAAATCAAGTATCCAAATATGTGATTCATGATCTAATTTCATGGAAATATGATAAATATTCTTGACTATTAAACAGGTTAATTTATTGAGAACAATTTCAATTTCAATTTTTTTATAAACAAGATGTGAACAAAGTGCTTCTTTGGAAAATCACATCAGTAATGTACTAGCTACTTTGATCCACTAGCTTGGTGAGGATGCTTTGCTGTTTGAGAACTTAGGTACTTAAAATCAAAAGGAAAGTTAATTATACAAAATATTACTACGAGTGCATAAAACCATGAAAGTTCCAGTTCATAACTGAGATTATAATATTTTAAAAACCATTTTTTCCCAAACCAAAAACTATGTTTTATAGAAAAGTCTGTGCATATATAATATCGTTATAATATAAAACATTTCAAGGTTTCACAAACAAAAGTTGTATAGTCATGAGAACATGACTGACATAATAATAATGCAAACAACATTTGCCAAATTAAGAATGAGTCATTAATTATTCAACCATTTTATGGTATGTAAATAGGTGTTTCTCATGTGAAGTGGAATGGGACCAAAAGTAATATTTTTTTTGAATTTAAAACAGCAACTAATTAACAATACAATCAATTACAAGATGCAATTAATTGTAATTAACTGTTACAATTAATTAGAATTAATTAATTACAACTTAATTAACAATAATTAAATAAATGCATTAATTAATAATAATTAAAGCAATTAATTACAGATTTAAAGTAATTTCGGATGAAAAGTAATTCCAAAAAATTTTCGCTTCCTAGATGAACAGTACTTCCGGTTTTTAAGATGAATAGTAAAATTAATTAACTTTTTTAAAAAACAAACAAAAACTGGTAAGAAAATCTCTAGTGATCAAACAGTAATGTATAATGAACAGTAAATTTTAATTTTTTTTTGAATTTTAAAACAAAAGCTATAAACTACTTAATCTTCTAGATTGTTGGAAAAATATCAAATAAAATTATAGCATGCAGATAAATCCAAATAAAATAAAATAATAAAATCTGGCCTGATCGAAAGCAGTCATGTAATCATTGTCCTAGAAGATTAAGGACTCACCTATCGCCCTGACGCAGATGATCCTCTCTCCCCTAACGGTAAAAACCTTCGGAAGCGGCTGGCCTCTGTACTCGGGCGAAAGAACAGAGCTTCTGCTTAGATGAAGAAAGTTGCCCAAAAAGTAAAACCAAAATATGAACGGAAATCACTTTCAAAACAGAGGAGAGATGAGAAAGAATTGTAAGTTGTTGTGTGTATTTCGAGAATGAGAAGGGATGCTAATATAGGGGTTTTAGAGAGCCGATACAAAATCCAGCAATCAATTCGGTAATGTTCGCCATAATATCGACCGTTACGCAATAAACTCGTAGCCGTTACACACGTAAAAAACATGCAAAATAAAGCCAAAGAAAACAAAAAAAAGTGCGTGTGCGACGTGGCGCGCGCGCGTGTAATATGCAAAGTCCAAACAATACAAAACCCAAAATACTATTCAAAGCACAATAAGAGGAGATGCAATTTAAACAACCAACTATTCATTTTATTTTCTAATGTGGGACTATTCACAAGCTTTCTCCAACAAAAAATCCAACAAAAAAATATAAATAAATGATTAATGCGAGAAAAGTAGGAAAGTTTCCAAATTAGTTTACTAAGAGCAAATATGGAAGGTTTCTTTCTTCATCCCATTCTCCTTGTTACAATAAGAAGCTTATGAAACTGGTAACATCT
The DNA here is from genome assembly GCA_022839385.1 of Asparagus kiusianus. Classification (NCBI taxonomy): domain Eukaryota; kingdom Viridiplantae; phylum Streptophyta; class Magnoliopsida; order Asparagales; family Asparagaceae; genus Asparagus; species Asparagus kiusianus. The sequence continues at coordinate 47,018 of BQKN01066823.1, forward strand.
TGAGAAGATTACCAAGATACTCATCAATTCATAAGCTCTCACCGTATAAGTTGATTTTATAACCAATTTAGAGGGAAGTTACATAAGCTATAAGGATGAATTTACATGAGTTAATAAGAGGGAAAGTGATGGGTTATAAAAGGTTTAAGAGTGTGTTGGATTTCCTCACCAACTTAGATTGTTCTAGAACAATTTTCTAGAAATTCTTTCTAGTAACATCCTACAAAATATCTATTAGGGCTTGTTTGGATTTGGAGGGGGTGAAGGGAAGTTAGGGGAATCTAGGGGAAGTTAAGGGAAGGGAAGAGAAGGGAATTTCTAAAACTTGTTTGGGAAATTAGTAAGGTGAATCAATGGGAAGTTATTTCACCCCGTTTGGAAAGTGTAATAATGAGAAGGGAAGGGAAGGGAATATATATAAATTGACATAAACACCCTCACATATTATTAAGTTATATTGTTGTTAGAATTTAGCTAGGGGTAAATATGTCTTTTTACATTTGTTGTATTCCCCCTCTTTACCTTCACCCCCATTACACCCCAAATTGGGGGGGAAGAAATCCTAGTGTTTTCTCACCTCCTTTCACCTCCCCTCACCCCTATTAACTTGCTATATTTACTTCCCAAACAAGGTTAAAAGTTACCCTCCCTTCCCCTCACCCCCGTTACCCTCAATCCAAACAGGGTCTTAAGAAGTTTCTAGGAAGATACAATTGTATGGTTAGTATTTATTCTTCTAAAAACTTCTTACTAATGTATGACTAGGATTGATTCTTCCACACTTCCTAGCCCTCTTAGCAACTATAAATAGGGGTCTTAGGCTCTCATTTGTGTGAGCAAGCAAGAAGTGAGCTTGAGAGCTTGAATGTATAATATAGGCTTGTGTGAGTGTTTACCAAGATAAGAGAGTTGTGTGAAAGTAAGATGTTCTTGTAAGAGCAAGTGTTGTACTCTCTAGTGTTCTATCAATAAAAGTTTCCTTTATGTAAAGAGTTGTATTCTCCAAAAACCAACAATTTGGCATCAGAGAAGGTGATTAGGACCTATGTTGAGAGTGTGTCAGTCGGTCGGGGACCGTATTCAAGAACGTTGTTCGAGGATGATCTTTGACGAGCACAATCCAGGATTGTGAAGCTTGTGCATTTGGGACCAAGCTTACTTAGAACATGAGAGAAAACCAAGTTGCGATGTCAGATCAAATCAGCGCTCCTGGCAGTATGGAGAAGCTCAATGAGTATAACTATCGATTGGCGGACGTGTATTAAGTCCTATCTCAAAGGTCAGGATTATAGGGTATCGTTGATGGCGATGACACCTCACCACCAATAGAGAATGCACATACATACAATCAAGAAGTGGAATATAAAAGTGGGGAAAGCTTTGTACATGATTCAGACCACAATAGACAAGAGTCTGCTTACACGTATTGAAGATGCAGACACCCAAACAAGCAAGGGACGCGCTCGCTACCCTCTTCTCAAAGAAAAATGTTGCTCGCCTTCAGCTGCTCGAGAGAGAGCTCATGAACACATCACAAGGTACGCATTCTATTAGTGACTACTTTCAAAAAGTTAGAAGCTTGTGCCGTGAAATATAGCAATTAGATACAACTGCTAAAATCGGTGAAGATAGAATGAGAAGAATTATATGCAATAGTTTAAAACCGGAATACACCAGATTTATCATGACAATACAAGGCTGGCCAGTTCAACCTTTTCTAAATGAGTTAGAGAATATACTGGCAAACCAAGAAGTTCTCTTAAAACAAATTACGAGAGTTTCTTTAAAAAATAATAATCAGGAGGCACTCTTCAGTAGTAAAAGAAGGAGCTAAGGAAATAGGCGCAGTAGCAATAAATGTGAAGAAAAAAAGTCTCGAAGGCAGTAAGAGAGCTCAAACTCAGGGAGAGCTCAACGTTGTCATGGAAGAGATGACCAACGTGCATAGCAAAGTGATGAGTGCTTTAATTATGGAAAGAAGGGTCACTTCGCTCGAGATTGTTGGTCGAAGAAAAATGTAGCTCAAGGAAACATGGTGACGTCAAAGAGCCATTGAGATGCAGATGATAGTGAAGAGGAGTGGAATGTTCAAGCATCATTCGCTACAACAAAGCTTGTTGACTTCACACAGGGAGAGGAGTATCTCGACAAGGGAGACGACCTAATCGAACACAATGAGAATGCACTTGCAGACATAAACTCATAAGTCATAGATTACAAAAACGATTGGATCGTAGGCTGCTCCAACCATATGACATGAGACAAGGAGAAACTGTAGATCATGCCTGAATATAAAGGAGGAAGAGTTGTTGTGACCGCTAATAACTCTAAGTTGTCAATTATTCACATTGGTAACATGTTAAATGTGTCTCGCTTCAATCCTAATCAAGTGTAGTTGCAGAATGTCTACCACGTTCCTGGAATGAAAAATAATCTATTGTCAGTCTCTCAATTGACAAGCTTTGGCAACTATGTAGTCTTCGGTCTTAAAGATGTAAAGGTGTATTAGAATTTAAATACTCCGGTACTCCGTTCATGGAAGGTCGAAGATTAGAGTCCATCTATGTAATGTCAGCAGAAGAGGCATACGTGGAGAAGACACTAAAGAATGAGATAGCAGACCCGTGACACGCAAGACTAGGGCATGTTAGCTACCACAAGCTAAAGATAATGATGCGATGATCAATGCTCAAGGGTCTTCCTCATATAGAGATTCGTGGAGATACCATTTGTCCTGGATGTTAATATGGTAAGGCACACCAGCTACCATATAAGGAGTCCGAACATAGAGCAAAAGAACCGTTGGAGCTAATTCATTCGGATGTTTTCGGGCCAGTCAAACAACCATCAATAAGCGGATATCGCTACATAGTAACCTTCATCGACGACTTCTCCAGGTATGTCTGGGTGAACTTTATGAAAGAAAAGTCTGAGACATTAGAAAAATTTAAGAAGTTTAAGGAGAAGATAGAAAGTGAAGTTGATAAGAAGATCAAGTGCCTGCACACCGATAATGGAGGTGAGTACACATCGGGAGAATTCTATGACTACCTCAGAGATTATAAAATTCAACGACAGTTGACTTGCTCGAGGACCCCACAATAGAATGGTGTGGCAGAAAGAAAGAATCGACATATTGCAGAAACTTGTCGAAGCCTGATGCACGCAAAGAACGTGCCCAATCGCTTCTGGGAAGAATGCATGAAGACGACGGTGTATATTACAAATCGACAACCATAAGCAAGGCTCGGATTTATTTCACCCTTTCAGAACCTACAGAATCTCAAGCCAGTTGTAAGCCATTTAAAAGTCTTTGGGTGCGTATGCTATGTATTTGTACCGGATCACATGTGTGCCAAGTTTAATAAGAAGGCATTGTAATGCATCTTCATTAGCTATGACAATGAGAAAAAGGGATGGAAGTATTGTGATCCAACAACCGATATTCATTTCGCGCAATGTTGTCTTCGATGAAGCGTCATCTTGGTGGTCTCAAGCTAGACTCTAAAATTTTAGAAGTCAAGTTATAAGAGAAACTATAGAAGGAAGGACAAGAAGATAATAATTCACCAAGTCCAAAAGCCTCAGAGCAACAAGTCACTCTAGAAGATTTCACACAACCTAGTTCTTCTATAAACTCATGGAGGATAGGAGTACATGAAGCACCTGAGGAACCTCAACCAAGTCAAATGGAAGAAATTGAAGATGAGCCACAACAACTTCAAAGATCAAGTAGACAGAAGAAGCCAAATCCCATGTACGCCAATGCAGCTCTTGCTGAAGTAGACAACTTTAAAAAGCCAACTACCTTTCAAGAAGCAACTAAGAGTGTTGAATGGAGAAAGGCAATGGAAGAAGAGGTAGTAGCTCTATTGCAAAACCAAACATGGGACCTAGTGCCGAAGCCCAAAGATGTGAAGCCTATATCATGTAAATGGGTTTATAAAGTAAAGACTCGTCCAGATGGGTCTATCGAAAGATATAAGGCTCGACTGGTAGCTCGTGGATTCTCACAACAAGATGGACTGGACTATGATGAGACGTTTAGTCCAGTAGCTAAAATAACTACAATACGCGTCTTTCTAGCCTTGGCAACAAATAAGTCATGCAAGTTATGATAGATGAATGTGAAGAATGCCTTTCTACATGGAGAGCTAGATCGAGATATATACATGGAGCAACCAGAAGGCATTGAAAATCGTGAACATCTAGAAAATGTTTGTAAGTTGAGAAAAGCTCTCTATGGACTAAAACAAGCTCCACGAGCATGGTATGGTAAGATAGCCGAATTTTTGGTGCATAATGGATATGCACTAGCACCAACAGATTCAAGCATGTTCGTAAAATTTGAAGAAGGGAGACTAGCAATAGTGCTAGAGTACGTAGATGACCTTATCATCACTGGAGATGATGAACTAGAAATTCATCGAATTAGAGAGAATCTGGCAGTACAATTCCAAATGAAAGAACTTAGAGAGCTTAAACACTTTCTTGGGCTTGAGATAGAACGAATAGAAGAAGGGATATTCTTGCACCAACACAAGTATGCAAAGATCTCCTATAGAAATATGGGATGCTAGAGTGCAAGTCAATCACAACTCCTATAGAGGTAAATACAAGAATTTGTGCAGAAATAGGCAAAGAGTTGGATGATTTGACTACATACAGATAATCGGTAGGTAGTCTAATCTATCTAACTATTACGAGGCCTGACATCTCATTTGGAGTCGGAGTAGCAAGCCGGTTTATGCAAAAGCCGACAAAACCTCATCTAGGAGTAATTCGACGAATATTGAGGTATGTAAAAGGAACATTTGACTTTGGAATACTATACAGGAAAGGAGAATCACTGAAAGTCATTGAAAATTGCAATGCAGATTTCGCTGGAGATCATGACACTCTCCGATCAATAGCCGATCTACAACAGGGTAAGTATTCAGTCTTGGATCAGGAGCAGTATCATGGTGTAGCAAAAGATAACCGACAGTCACTTTCGACTACCAAGGTGGAGTACAGAGCAACAACAATGGCAGCCCAAGAGAGCACATGGTTACTGCAACTGTTGAGTAATCTGCATCAGTCGACTATCCGGTACCTCTCCATTGCGACAACCAATCAGCTATTTGGTTGGCATAGAATCTAGTTTTTTATGCAAGAACGAAGCACATAGAGATCCATCATTACTACATAAGAGAAAAGCTACAAGGAGAAGTACAAATGTAACCAATCAAGACTGAAGACCAAATAGCGAACATTTTCACCAAGAGCTTGAATCCTTCTAAGTTTACAGAATTTAGAGAACGACTTGAAATGATTGCAAGCGAATAAAGTTGGTGATGAGGGGGAGTGTTAGAATTCCTCACCAACTTAGATTGTTCTAGAACAATTTTCTAGAACTTCTTTCTAGTAACATCCTACAAAATATCTATCAAGAATTTTAGGAAGATACAAGTGTATGGCTAGTATTTATTCTTCTAGAAACTTCTTACTAATATATGGCTAGGATTGATTCTTCCACACACTTCCTAGCCCTCTTAAGCAACTATAAGTAGGGGTCTTGGGCTCTCATTTGTAAGCAAGCAAGAAGTGAGCTTGAATATGTTGTGTAGGCTTGTATGAGTGTCCACCAAAATAAGAGAGTTGTGTGAAAGTGAGGTGTTTTTGTAAGAGCAAGTTTTGTACTCTTTAGCGTTCTACCAATAAAAGTTCCCTTTGTACAGAGAGTTGTATTCTCCAAAAACCAACAGAGGGAAGTTACATAATTAAACTAAAGGAATGCATGTGCATGAATTAAAGGAATGCATTTACA